>OY365822.1:18589964-18606274 GCA_959347315.1 Bimastos eiseni
CATACACATACATACATACACACACATACATACATACATATACACATACAGACCGTGGAGTTATTAGATTAGTGGCTCCGGATTTTTTAAAATCGAATTATGGGGATGTGCTATCGATGAAGCTCTACGCTCGTCGAGATCATGTCTGCTTTGTGATTATGGCGCTACATAAGTCATAGCTTAGAATAGATTAGAATAATTAGAACATTAGTCTGTGATCTGTCGGCTTTCGAACTGGTTTTCTTTCTCCGATGCGTCTTGAATTTTAAAATTTAGATTGTTTCCGAACTGATCAGCAACTTGTGATAACGGCGCTATATAAGTCATAAGATGAAATTGAATTAGCCATATCTATAGCCAGACCCGGCGAAAGGGACTTGGGCAATAACATCTCAGCCTGCAACAAAGCGACTCCACTCAGAGGCAAATGCCAAGAGCTCCAAGATTTTTAGGGGTCCGAGTCAGGCCGAGCCTGCAATTCACTTACGAGGGTATTATAAATGATTTTTGCTGCTGCTAAATCCTGAGAGGTTGCTTCATGTGGGCCCTATTTGGGCTTCATGTGGGTCGTTATGGGCTCCATGTGGGTCATATATATGCTTCGTGTGGGCCCTATATGGGCTCCATGTGAAACGTTATGGGCTCCATGTGGGTCCTATATATGCTCCATGTGGGTCCAATATGTGAGAATGGCTCCATGTGGGTCCTATATATGCTCCATGTGGGTCCAATATGTGAGAATGGCTCCATGTGGGTCCTATATATGCTCCATGTGGGTCCAATATGTGAGAATGGCTCCATGTGGGTCCTATATATGCTCCATGTGGGTCCAATATGTGAGAATGGCTCCATGTGGGTCCTATATATGCTCCATGTGGGTCCAATATGTGAGAATGGTTCCATGTGGGTCCTATATATGCTCCATGTGGGTCCAATATGTGAGAATGGCTTCATGTGGGTCTTATATATGCTCAATGGGGGTCCTGTGTATGCTCTATATAGGCTCCATCTCAGTCTAATGTGCGTGTGTGTGTGTGTGTGTGTGTGTGTGTGTGTGTGTGTGTGTGTGTGTGTGTGTGTGTGTGTGTGTGTGTGTGTGTGTGTGTGTGTGTGTGTGTGTGTGTGTGTGTGATAAGTTTATTTAACGACGCATCCATGACGTGATTATATTCGTCGTCTAATGTGGACTTCATTTATGTCGTATTTGGGCTGCATGTGGGCACTGGCATAGTAACTGATTGCCAAAAGTGGACCCCGTCGGATCGATCTTCCCGTGTAACCAACGTGCCACCACACCGTTTCTCCTTCGATGGGCTCTTCGTTGTGTGGTCCACTCACGAGGAGACGTCCGAGATGATTTATACGGTCCTGTACGTAACGGTGTTTCTGCGAGCGATCGATACGTTGGCCCAACGACCGACCGATCGAGGCGACCAGAGACTGCGCACGGAAATCAACGTCGCCTCTCTATTGTGACGTCGACGCTATGCTAATGAGCATGCAGATGATTCGGGCGTTTCCGGTAAACATCGGGCGCGTATACGGAAAATGAACCGGTGTTCTATAGTGTTCTAGAGTGTTCTATAATGCTCTTTAATGTTATACAGTGTTCTGTAGTGTCCCATAGTATTCTGTATTGTTCTATTGTGTTCTATAGTGTGCTTGTGTTCTATCGGGAAGGCGGTTGTCTAGAATTAAAACCAGCTTGTATTGCGATGAGCACAAAAGCGCTGTGGTGTGGTATGCAATAGCTCAAAGTAAATCAAGGTATGACTTGGTAGGGGAGGGTCCGAGAGTTTGGACCCCAGCATCAGTTGTACAGGAGCGTTGAAATAGTGTGAAAATTGTCAGATTCACAGAAATTCTCACCAGTTTTCCTTTTTGATATATATATATATATATATATATATATCAAATCCTGATGTAAATAATATTCAACTAAGCGTATACACATGCATGCGTACAAATATATACATACAAACGTACATGTGGCCTACATAAATAGGCCTACATATATACATACATTTTGCATACTTACATACATGCATACATATATACATACGTACATACAATACATATATAAACATAATCACAGATTTTCTGCAGATTCCATCTGTGCTGTTTGGACTGGCATGTTCTCATTGCTGTGCGATTGGGACTAGGCTTACTATGGCCGAGATAAGATCTTTTACCACCATTGGACTCGCCCTATGAAATGCCTTTCTTTCATTTCTTTCTAGATCTCTTCCTCCATCCTTCTCTCTCATCCAAATCTTTTTCTTCTTGGGGTTGTCGCAATGCGAAACACTACCGAATGGTATCTGCCTAGGACCAGACAATCCGCCGGATACGTACCAGGGCCGAGATACTCGCCGTGTTCCATTGTCAGTGGATCGTTCGGGGAATTATCCGCCTTCTTTCAGAGCGACGCTCGCCTGATGAAATATTTTCGGAATTATGGTTAATCTGTCCGTTGCGTGACGATACGTTTGTCCCCGTCTCTCGGTAATTTTCCTCTTTAGAGGGACCGGATGTTCATGCCAAAACCGGTTATGACTGCTTCATATGACTGCTTCAAACCGGTTGGGGCTTGTTGTAGAACGGTCTTCGACCGGTGAGAACGATTTAAACTGGACATGTGACATGGTTAGTAAAAACTGCTTGAAACTGGTTCATACTGGTCGGAACAGGTTCAAACTTGTTGAAACAGGTTCAAACTGGTTTGAATAACCTGGACGTGGTTGGCAGGATTATGGATTGATTGTTGACACAACATCAGGCTAACGTAGTTCAAGCAATCAGCCAATCACTAATTCAATCAGTTCACCATTGGAGCAGTCAATAAACCAAACAGTCTATCAACATATCAATCAATTCTTAATAAATAAATAAATAAATTATTCCTTGGTGTTTATGCTTTGTTCAGTACATATTGGCGCAATGGAAATTGCTATCATCTATTGTTCAAACAATCAACAATTCAATCAACCGAGTAATCGATATGTCAATCAATCGGTTGATCAGTTGAGGTCAATTATTGATGACCGATACAATCAGTTCCTCTAACAATCACTTGCTTCAGTTGTCAAGTCACTCATTCAGGCAATCAACGAATCAGTCAATCGACCAGTCGCTCGTTAGGTCAATCAATCAATCAATCAATTGAATTCTGTTTGCATTGTAAGCATCATTTAGGTTAGAGCGGAGCAGATATCTTGAAAGGGCGCTGTATGAGTGTTCGATTATATTACATTGCAGAATGGAAAGGGAAACAACGAGGCTCTCCAGCGATTGGCTTCCCGTTACGCTGACCAGCTGAACCTGCCGGTCAAGGACGTCCTGGAGAGAGTGGAGGAACTGCAAGCGGCCATCTTGTGTCCAGATGGAGGACATTCGGTAGGTGCCATTGGGATCAAAAGACTGGTTGAGAAGGACTGTGGTAACACATTGCAATGGTGATGGAGGAGGAGGAGAAGAAGAGGAAGAAGAAGAGGAGGAGGAGAAGAATGAGAAGAAGAGGAGAAAGAGGAGAAGGAGGAGAAGAAGAAGAGGAGGAGGAGAAAAGGAGGAGACGCATTAGAAGGAGAGGAGGAGGAGCAGGAGGCGCAGGAGGAGAAGAAGGAGAATAGGAAGAGAAGGAGGAGAAAGAGGAGAAGGAGGAGAAGAAGAAGAGGAGGAGGAGAAGAATGAGAAGAAGAGGAGAAAGAGGAGAAGGAGGAGAAGAAGAAGAGGAGGAGGAGAAAAGGAGGAGACGCATTAGAAGGAGAGGAGGAGGAGCAGGAGGCGCAGGAGGAGAAGAAGGAGAATAGGAAGAGAAGGAGGAGAATGAGGAGAAGAAGAGGAGGAGAAGGGGAGAAGAAGAAGACAAGAAGGACAACAAGCATTTAAGTCTAGTCATACCAATTAATGACTGATTGAGCGCTTGTGATTGGTTGCCCATTGAAAGAATCCGTCTTGGTGTTGGAACGCCGTCGGTCAATGCATTTTACCCCTCTTTGGCGCTATAAAATTTTCCAATTGCAACTATTACAAGCAGTCTGTGACAGCCTGATAATAGTAGGATGTTATATCTACCTTGCTTTAAATCAGTCTACTTATGAGGGTTAATGTCATTATGGGGAGATGACTGTGACCGTAAAAGAATGAATGATCTGGATGGGACGAGGAGATGGGGTGGGAGAATGGGGGCGAGTGAAGGGTCGAGCAGACGGAATTATGGGTCATAGAAAATAATCGAGACGGCGTGGGGAGGAGCAGAGTGGGAGGGGAGGGGCGAGAGCCAAACGGGAGATTACGGTGACGCCTGAGGGGTGGGGAAAGCGGGGAGGAGACAATGGGGTGGGAAATTGAGATGGGGCGGGTCGGGAAAACAAAGGTCTGAGTCACACAGAACCATTGAGGCCTGGGTGAGTAGAAACATAGGCGAGGTTATTAATATCTGGCCGCTTGCCGGGAAGGCACGGGCGAAGATAGAGGGGGCGTAATAGCCATATCAATCTTTCCCCGTCCCTACCTTACCCCTTGGGGAGGGTCGACCCATCAATCCGCGTCGACGACGCCCTGTCAGGGCCTTGATGGCATCGCATGGGCGCAGTGTCTGGTTCATGCTAATGTGGCCAGGACTGCGATTCAGTAAGGATTCAGAGTGACTGGCGAGCTGGGAGACGCCACTGTGCACTGTTTTGCTAACTGACATATTGCATTAATTCTTAATGACATTTCAAATCAAATCAAATATGTTTTAGTGTTTTTATTTAACATCATATATTGTCCAGCGCAAGAGTAAATATCTGAAAGAGCGCAATATAAATATTCGATTACATTACGTGTGATTACATTACGTGTGATTACATTACGTGTGATTACATTACGTGTGATTACATTACGTGTGATTACATTACGTGTGATTACATTACGTGTGATTACATTACGTGTGATTACATTACGTGTGATTACATTACGTGTGATTACATTACGTGTGATTACATTACGTGTGATTACATTACGTGTGATTACATTACGTGTGATTACATTACGTGTGATTACATTACGTGTGACCACCAGCTTAATACTCTACTCAACTAATATACAACTTTGCCAGAGACTCTGAACATCCATCAGCTGCCGACGGGAATCCTAGCGCAGAGAGCACCTCTAAGTAGATTTCGTGAAGAAGTGCTATATAAACGTTGTATAACATATATATATATATATGTGTATATATATATTATATATGTAGGTATGGGTATGCGCATGTCTGCATTTTTTGCGTATGTCTGTGTGCATGTATGAATGTTATGTATCATTTAATGATATTCTATTCAAACAATTTTTATTTTTCCCAGTTTTCATCAACAATACATTGTGTATTGTTGATGAAAACTGGGAAAAATTATCATTATGATTTCCATTTTGGTAACAATGATAAAGCCAGCGAGGTCATTAGACAACTGAGCAGGACTTTCTATATATGTATGCGTGTATATGTGTATGTATGCGTGTATGTATGTGTTTATTTAGATATTTATTATGCACCTTTTGTGAACCGCTGAAACGTGGCTCTATAAAATGTAATGTTTGCAGATAAGGATTTTGTGGCTTTGCACCAAGAGCACGAGGGGTTAGGAATTAGGTGGGGTGGATGTTATTTTGAGCATTGCATCTTACTTAAGAAGAAATTGAACATTATCCAGTACGTATACACATTAGACCGTATCATGTTACAGCGATAGCTAAATTGCATACAATCGCGGTTGTTCGTATGCTTGCTTTTGGTATCATGCTGTTCTTTTATGTGTTCACATTTTCAAGCTTTTATAGCTTATGTTCTCACTTGATTGCGCAGTTCTTGAGCCTTGTTTGTGTCTCACAATGCCTCATATACGCCTACAAGTTGTTGCTATTACGCAGTCATAGGGCCTTGTGATCACATGATTACGCCTCTGAATAGTTTTCCCGCGAGATGTGCTATACAACTCGAAAGATACGATATGAATGTTTCGTTCGTGTGCTTATTCTTGTAATGATTAGACTCTTCTGCATCAGCCCATGTTTCTCCGTAAGTTAAATTCGACTTCTGTAATAACTTTCATTCATTACAGAGATTTATATAGCGCCCCGTCGAGGCTACTACTCAGGAGTGCTCCCGACTCCAGCACGTTTAAACAGAACAGTTTTAAGGCAAGTATAAAAAGAGTCTGAGTGGACCCTTTGTGACAACCGCGACGCCATGTTCCAGAGCGAAGGGCCAACCACTTGTCATCATTCGTTAATTTTTTTAAATTTATCTAGCAGAACGAACCGAGCCATTAAACAGCAAGCTCATCAGCAACATGCAATGCGGGCAGGTTGTACTTGTAATCATACAGCGGTTTATAAGTTTGAAAGTAAAAATGAAACTTTTTTTATTATCATTGCATTTTTTGCTATCACACAAATTTATTTATTCGTAAACCACCGAATATAAAAAAACTCATTAGTACTTAATTGGCCATTTTGCCGTTTTTTATGTTTTATAGCGTAAGCGTCATTCAGTCTCCAGTCTCCACTTGTTATTTTTAAAACAAATAGTTTTATTATCATTATTATTTAAATTATTATTTGTGGCATATTTTTGTTGTTGGTTAGCCTGAGGAGACGGAATTGGATGCATTTGGAGCGGACGATGAGAGTCCGAGTCGTGGAGTCTCCTTTGGAATGATCAGCGTCTATGGACAATCATCAAGAAGTTGTCCTCATCCACTGCCAACTGTCTCCTCTGTACGTTCACTATAGCGATTGATTCACTTTATATTTTATCATTTAATTATTTATTATTTTCATTAAGATTATCATTAAGATTATTATTAAGATTATTATTAAGATTATCATTAAGATTATTATTAAGATTATTATTAAGATTATTATTAAGATTATTATTAAGATTATTATTAAGATTATTATTAAGATTATCATTAAGATTATCATTAAGATTATTATTAAGATTATTATTAAGATTATTATTAAGATTATTATTAAGATTATTATTAAGATTATTATTAAGATTATTATTAAGATTATTATTAAGATTATTATTAAGATTATTATTGTTGTTGTTGTTGCTATTGTTGTTGCTGTTGCTGCTGCTGTAGCTGTTGCTGTTGCTGTGGCTGTGGTTGCTGCTGCTGCTGCTGTTGCTGTGGTTGCTGTTGCTGCTGCTGTTGCTGTGGTTGCTGCTGTTGCTGTGGTTGCTGCTGTTGCTGTTGCTGTGGCTGTGGTTGCTGTTGCTGCTGCTGTTGCTGTGGTTGCTGCTGTTGCTGTGGTTGCTGCTGTTGCTGTTGCTGTGGCTGTGGTTGCTGCTAATGCTGTTGCTGCTGCTGTTGCTGCTGCTGTTGCTGTGGTTGCTGCTGTGGCTGTGGTTGCTGTTAATGCTGTTGCTGTGGTTGCTGTTGCTGCTGGTGTTGCTGTGGCTGTGGTTGTTGCTGTGGCAGTGGCTGTGGTTGCTGCTGTTGCTGTTGCTGTGGCTGTGGTTGCTGCTGTTGCTGCTGTTGCTGTGGTTGCTGTTGCTGCTGCTGTTGCTGTGGCTGTGGTTGTTGCTGTGGCAGTGGCTGTGGCTGTGGTTGCTGCTGTTGCTGCTGCTGTTGCTGTTGCTGCTGTTGCTGTTGCTGTGGCTGTGGTTGCTGTTGCTGTGGCTGTGGTTGCTACTGCTGCTGCTGTTGCTGTTGCTGCTGTTGCTGTTCCTGTGGCTGTGGTTGCTGCTGCTGTTGCTGTTACTGCTGTTGCTGTGGTTGCTGCTGCTGTTGCTGCTGTTGCTGTGGCTGTGGTTGCTGCTGCTGTTGCTGCTGTTCCTGTGGCTGTGGTTGCTGCTGCTGTTGCTGTTACTGCTGTTGCTGTGGTTGCTGCTGCTGTTGCTGCTGTTGCTGTGGCTGTGGTTGCTGCTGTTGCTGCTGCTGTTGCTGTTGCTGTTGCTGTGGCTGTGGTTGCTGTTGCTGCTGTTGCTGTTGCTGTGGCTGTGGTTGCTGCTGCTGCTGTTGCTGTTGCTGCTGCTGTTGCTGCTGTTGCTGTTGCTGTGGCTGTAGTTGCTGTTGCTGCTGTTGCTGTTGCTGTGGCTGTGGTTGCTGTTGCTGCTGTTGCTGTTGCTGTGGCTGTGGTTGCTGCTGCTGCTGTTGCTGTTGCTGCTGCTGCTGTTGCGGTTGCTGCTGCTGCTGCTACTACTGTTGCTGTTACTGTTGCTGTGGCTTTGGTTGCTGCTGCTGCTGTTGCTGTTGCTGTGGCTGTGGTTGCTGCTGCTGCTGCTGTTGCTGTTGCTGCTGCTGCTGCTACTACTGTTGCTGTTGCTGTTGCTGTTGCTGTGGCTGTGGTTGCTGCTGTTGCTGTTGCTGTTGCTGCTGCTGCTGTTGCGGTTGCTGCTGCTGCTGCTACTACTGTTGCTGTTACTGTTGCTGTGGCTTTGGTTGCTGCTGTTGCTGTGGCTGTTGCTGCTGCTGCTGCTGATCCCAGGCCAGGTGCGAACTGCGAGGGTGCAGCGACCAAGGCCAGGGTCTACATCAACGGTCTCTTGCGACCAAGACAAGGGGTGAACTCCAAACCGGTGTAGTGTCCAAGGTCTGAGCTGCACAACTGAATGCGCTGCTACAGAGGCCAATGATCCACACTGAGAGTGCAAGCGACCAATGTCTTGGATGCTTCCCAGACTGCTAAGACAGACGTCTAGGGTGCAGCGACCTGTGGTTGGAAGCACGACCAAGCACGTTCAACCTAACATAATGCGATTTTATTTAGTCAATTTCACGTTAATCATTGGTTGATTTATATTCCCCGTTTAACCTAACACAATACAATACGGCTGTAATCTGCTATTTCTATTCTCACAGTTTGTTCAGAATGTCTATTGTTAGTAGAAACCGTCTTAGGCCTAAAATGGCGGGGACTTATGTCTGGTAATGAAACTCGAAGATAATAATGCTCTCACCTTGAATGATCAGATATAATAATATTATCGATGTGTAATAACGGCCTGATGCGGTAATCTTTAAATAGTCTATCTCTCTGATGACAAAACGATAATGTTAGTTATGTTTAGTTTGCAATAATCTGCATTATATAGATTTTCTGACGTCATTAGCATTCGCATTTAATTGCATCGTAATAACTATATTGGAAAACAATCGTTGCCGTGACGACTTTTATTTTCTAGACAATAATACTTATGACGTCGTTATATTTATTCCATATTGCGTTAAGGTTGCTGAAAAGAATGGAAGGAGGAGACGACGTCTTCGCAGATGCAATTGTATTATTTATATAGCACTAGGATGCAGCGCAGCCCTGCACTCTCCCGGAATTATTGCTTTATTATTTTCATCATTTTTTTCACCCAAGGTAGTTCTGTTCCCTGAGGTGGTAAAATAATTCGACTGGGGCAGAAAAACATATAATTACAATTGTAATTACTATAATCATTGTTATTATTATTATTAAGACTTATTATTATTATTATTACTATTATTTTTCTAATTATCATTATTATTATTATGGTCTTCAATGTTAATTAATAGTGATGTCGTCCGAAGTAGCCCTGCTCGTTGGACTCCTGAGCAGCGAAAGTTCCCTTGAAAGCAACTGCGTTGTAGCGTTGAATAATCATCGAGATGCGCTGGTAGAGGAAAGTCGTCTCCCTCAGCTCCCCAGTGACGGCGCTCAGTCTGTGTCCCAGTTCTGAAAGGAAGCTTTGGCCTTCGGAATTGATGGGGCCAAAGGTTTCGAATGCCACCGGTGTGAAGGCGTACGTGGAGGCTAGCTCGGCATATTTCTGAGTTTTGAGGTTCGCCGCCCTCTCGGCCGCAGCGCCCGCTCTTTGTGATGTTTCTGTCAGATTCGACGTTGCCATTGTATCTGAGACTGTCGCGTCCCATATCAAACACCGCCCCGCCCGCCATGGTATATGAGTGAGACCGTTTGGTCTCTTACCATCAGATCGGGTCAATCCCACCGGCTCTTTGACAGTGGGGATCCCTGCACGGATTAAACTTCTACAAATAAGGTCGTTCAGGGCCGCGTGTTTGATACAGTGTCCCAGGCCCAGGCCACATTATTATTATTATTATTATTATTATTATTATTATTACTATTACTATTACTATTACTTTAGTCAAACAAAATAGTGTTGTTATAGCTGCACGAAATACATGTAGTCTCTGAAGGCAACGGCATTAGATTGTTGCATGCAGAGTGATAGACTTTGGAAAAGGTAGCCAGTTTCTCTAGGGTCCTGGTGACCTGTGTATAGATTATTGTTATTATTGTTATTATTATTATAATTTATCACTGATACTATTTTTTTTATTAGTGTTACTTTTATTTTTGTCATTATTTTTTTTATGTTATTATTATCGTTATTGCTATTGTTGTCATTTATTTTATTGTTATTATTATTTTGCTATTACTATTGTTACTATTTTTCATTGTTATTATTATTATTGTCATTAGTTTACATTGTTGTTATTATTATTATTATTAGTATTATTATTATTATTATTATTATTATTATTATTACTATTGTTATTATTATTATTATTACTATTATTATTATCATTATTGCTATTATAATTGCTATTGTTATTGTCATTCCTCTTCACCAGATCCTCCCTTCTCTTCCTCCCATCTTCACCACCACCAGCATCAGCTCCATCTCCATCTCATTGTTCGATTGATGCTGTCAATTGGAGAGATGTTTAGCGTTGGATACAGATGTGCAATGGATGCCAAACGCATCCCTTGCATCCAAATGAACACACCACCATCTGCCATTTATCCAGCCTCTCTCACTCCCGCTGCCAGTCGGGCTCAAAACAAATTTGCATCCAACAGTAATTACGTAATTAATATGATTGCAAATGTACATACAGGATAAATACATTACGCGTTATTTTATTAATTGGTTGCGTCCGTGTCGTAAGCACAAAACGCCATCATGAGCACACACTAAACCAATATAGGGCTTCTTCTAGTAGTAATTGTTGTAGAAAATAATACGATAGTGATATTACCTGTAATTGTACTCTTAGTTGCGGGGTGATTGTAGTAGTGTAATAGCTGTTGTAATAGCAGTAACAGAAGTAATACTATTAGTGTTAGTAGCAGCAGTAGTAATAGCATTAGGAATTACCTCAGTAGCAGTGGATAAATAAGCAGCAGTACATGTAGTATTGCTATTGCCTATAATAATAGATAGTTGTAGCAGTAGGAATATTAGGTGTAGTAATAATATTAATAGGGAAGGTAGTTTCAGTATTTATATTATTTTTAGTAATAGAATAATTGTAATAGTAGGCGTTTAAGTGGTGGTAGTAGTAGTGGTATTAATACCGAAATTGCGCCATGTGAATTCGATGATGTAATCTTGTCGTTGCTGTTACAGATGTCCTGTGTTTATGTGGATCCGATCGATCTTGATCGAAGTGAATCCGGATCTCCGTTTCGAACACAGAGGTCAGTTAGTTCAATTTTGGATTCTAATAATGATAGTAATAATACTAATAGTAATATAACGCTGTCGCATTCCGAGGCACAGGATATCAAGGTCGAGGACAACTAAACCCAGAATAACAAAAAGGCTTCTTAGGATAATAATGGTAACAATAATAATAGTAAAAATAAAAATAATAATAATAGTAATAATAATAGTAATAATAATAATAATAATGATAATAATAATAATAGTAAAAATAAAAATAATAGTAACAATAATAGTAATATTAGTTATAATAACAGTAATAATAATAGTAATAATAATAGTAATAATAATAATAGTAATAATAATAATAATAATAGTAATAATAATAATAATAATAAAGTATAAACATAACAGCGATAATGGTTATATTCGTAATACTAATAACTATTGTAAAATTCATTGTGATGATTTTTATGTAAGTGTCCGATATATTTGCCTCACTGTTAAGTAATAGGATAAATTGTGTCAATGAACTGCCATATTGTTCGGACTGATGGACGAAACGTCGACAGGAAAAGAAAGATTTTTTCATCAGTAACTCTTCCATTCAAACATCAATATTTTCATCAATCCAGCTTCCATTTAAGCATAATTCTTTTCATCAATCCAGCTTCCACTAACGCCTGTTATTTTCATCAATCCAACTTCCAGTTTAACAGCATTCTATTCATTGATCCAGCTTCTAGTTAACCATGACTCTTTTAACCGATCCCTCTGCTACTACCGACGCTCGCGAGGCTTAATCTGGTTTGCCACTCCCACCAATAAGCGGCATATTTGTCCGCGGCCCATTTGTCCGCGGCCCATTTGTCCGCGGCCCATTTGTCCGCGGCCCATTTGTCCGCGGCCCATTTGTCCGCGGCCCATTTGTCCGCGGCCCATTTGTCCGCGGCCCATTTGTCCGCGGCCCATTTGTCCGCGGCCCATTTGTCCGCGGCCCATTTGTCCGCGGCCCATTTGTCCGCGGCCCATTTGTCCGCGGCCCATTTGTCCGCGGCCCATTTGTCCGCGGCCCATTTGTCCGCGGCCCATTTGTCCGCGGCCCATTTGTCCGCGGCCCATTTGTCCGCGGCCCATTTGTCCGCGGCCCATTTGTCCGCGGCCCATTTGTCCGCGGCCCATTTGTCCGCGGCCCATTTGTCCGCGGCCCATTTGTCCGCGGCCCATTTGTCCGCGGCCCATTTGTCCGCGGCCCATTTGTCCGCGGCCCATTTGTCCGCGGCCCATTTGTCCGCGGCCCATTTGTCCGCGGCCCATTTGTCCGCGGCCCATTTGTCCGCGGCCCATTTGTCCGCGGCCCATTTGTCCGCGGCCCATTTGTCCGCGGCCCATTTGTCCGCGGCCTTTTTGACAAGGGCCCATGTGTCGGGGGCCGTTTTTTTCGGGGCGTTTTGACGGGTCGCCGAACGAGAGACATACATACAGACAAACATATATATATATATTATATATGTACACAAAGACACAGATAAAGAAAGAGCGAGAGATACAGAGAGACAAAGAGCAAGGCACACACAAACACACATAAACACAGGGAAACAGTCACAGATTGAGTAAGAGACAGACAGAGAAACAACATTTCAGAAAGAGTCAGAGATAGAACAGAGACATGGATATATATTATTTATATAGAGAGAGTGAGAGAGACAGATATATATATATATATATATATATATTTATACATCTATATATGCAGAGAGAGAGAGCACGCGCGAGGGAGAGTGAGAAATAGAGAGGGACAGAGAGGAGAGATAGATAGATAGATAGATAGACAGACAGACAGACAGACAGAGAAGAGAGAGAGACAGAGACAGAGAGAGAGAGAGAGAGAGAGAGAGAGAGAGAGAGAGAGAGAGAAAATTGAGAGAGAGAGAGAGAGAGAGAGAGACAGAGACAGAGAGAGAGAGAGAGAGAGGAGGAAGAGGGAAGGGCATCAGTGTTCATTACTAAGCCATGTCATCCGCTCGTTCATCATCATCTTCTGACAGGGGTTGCTGCAACTGCTGCTGCCCATCTCCTCTCTGCCTTTCCTCTCTCTGCCTCCATTCCCTCCTAGCTCCCGGTTGCATCCTTCTTTCCTTGTCTCTGACAGGGCTCAGCAGCCTTCAATATTTGATTAGGGGTTATGATGCCCTGCAGAGGTGGGGGTCGTCTTTGTTCGTTACTCGTGCCTTTGCATTCGTCTGTTTCTTTGTGTGATTGTCTGCCTAAATACCTCTCTCTTTGTCTGTCTGACCGTGTGCGTTTCCATCCGTCCTAGTGTGTATCCACCTGTATGTCTATGTCTCTGTCTGATTGCCATGGCTGTATCTCTGTCTCTGCTTGTCTGTCTGTGTGATACCGCCTGTACGCCTCTGTATCTGTTTGCCTGACTGGGTGTATCTGTCGTTGCTTGCCTCAGTGAGTGTCTTTATACCTGCCTTTATTAGTTTACCTAATTCTCTCATTTTTATATCACTCTGAAAACGCTCTTTCAGATTAAATAAAGCTCTGAATAAAACGATACATAAACAGAAAACAATAAATGGATATTAATGGAAATAAATTGAATTCAATGAAAAAAAGCAGACGCTAATTGAAATAAATTAAATAAATAGTAAATAAATAGACATAATAAGAAATAAATACATTGAAACAAACAGAAACAAAAGGAAACAAACAGAAGCAAAAGGAAACAAACAGAAACAAAAGGAAACAAACAGAAACAAAAGGAAACAATCAGAAACAAACAGAAACAAAAGAAAACAAACGGAAACAAACAGAAACAAAAGGAAACAAACAGAAACAAACAGAAACAAAAGAAAATAAACAGAAACAAAAGGAAACAAACAGAAGCAAAAGGAAACAAACAGAAACAAACAGAAACAAAAGGAAACAAACAGAAACAAAAGGAAACAAACAGAAACAAACAGAAACAAAAGAAAACAAACAGAAACAAAAGGAAACAAACAGAAACAAACAGAAACAAACAGAAACAAAAGGAAACAAACAGAAACAAAAGGAAACAAACAGAAGCAAAAGGAAACAAACAGAAACAAAAGGAAACAAACAGAAACAAACAGAAACAAAAGAAAACAAACAGAAACAAAAGGAAACAAACAGAAACAAACAGAAGCAAACAGAAACAAAAGGAAACAAGCAGAAACAAAAGGAAACAAACAGAAACAAACAGAAACAAATGAAACAAACAGAAACAAAAGGAAACATACAGAAGCAAAAGGAAACAAACAGAAACAAACGCGTAAATTGAAATAAATAAGTTGTAAGCAAAGATCAGATATAAATAGAAATATTGGAATAAATAAAAAGAAACAAGATTAGAAAATCGAAATGTATTTAAATACCATATAATAATCATTTAATAAGACGTTTTTCTATTAATCGAAAATGATGTTTAAGTCGCTGATGGATCATATGTACTACTCAGAGCAAAATTTATATTAATAATAATTTAAAAGAATAGTAATAATAATCCGAAACAAATCGTTGTCTTAGTGATGTAAATTAGGGTTCCGCAACTTCCGTTCTAGCGAAATAGTTTCGTTGTCATCGATAATGTCTTTTGTCCAAATGAAAAAACTCGTGGCAATTCGGCGCCAACTTTGCAATGCAAATGTCCGTCTGCTCGTTGGCGCCAAGCTCCCTCGCAACCACTGAAGCGCAACAGGCAGCCGTCTGCAGGCCATTCCACGGACTTCTGTACACGAACGTAAGGAGGAAAGCTATCCCATCTGAGGCAGCCGTTGGCATGAAATGCTGGCGATTTCGTTTTCTTGGCCTCAGCATATGATGGCGGGTGGCCAGTCCTTTCCCTTACCGTATACCATCTTCTCGCACCGAGTGTGCGGTCAGTCTACTATTTTGGCTGGGTTGGTCAGAATAATAATATTATGTTGTTAGATCAATATTAGGACAAAACAATATGACATCAAAACAATACGACATCTAAACAATATGACATCAAAACAATATGACGTTAAAACAATATAACATCAAAACAATATGACATCTAAACAATTTGACATCTAAACAATATGACATCAAAACAATATGACGTTAAAACAATATAACATCAAAACAATATGACATCTAAACAATTTGACATCTAAACAATATGACATCAAAGCAATATGACATCAAAACAATATGACGTCAAAACAATATGACAGCAAAACAATATAACGTTAAAATAATATAACATCAAAACAATATGACATCTAA
This sequence comes from Bimastos eiseni, assembly GCA_959347315.1. Taxonomy (NCBI): domain Eukaryota; kingdom Metazoa; phylum Annelida; class Clitellata; order Crassiclitellata; family Lumbricidae; genus Bimastos; species Bimastos eiseni. The sequence continues at coordinate 18,605,680 of OY365822.1, forward strand.
ACAATATGACATCTAATCAATATGACATCAAAGCAATATGACATCAAAACAATATGACATAAAGGCAATATGACATCAAAACAATATGACATTAAAACATTATAACATCTGTATATTGAAGAAGAAGAAGAAGAAGAAGAAGAAGTATTCTTCTTCTTGAAGAAGAAGCGTGGGACCGTTTGGCGTCCATAGGACAATTCATAGGCATCCATAGCTGTTTGATTGTTACTGATAGTCTTACGGAGAGTTTCGCTTCCATTACTACAGGTCAGACATCCTTGCAGCCATGGTCTGTGGCGAGCTCCGCTGGCTAGCATGAATAAGTAAGAAAGTGAAAATCGATAGGAATTCCTCCTTCTTCTTCTTCTTCTTCTTCTTCTTCTTCTTCTTCTTCTTCTTCTTCTTCTTCTTCTTCTTCTTCTTCTTCTTCTTCTTCTTCTTCTTCTTCTTCTTCTTCTTCTTCTTCTTCTTCTTCTTCTTCTTCTTCTTCTTCTTCTTCTTCTTCTTCTTCTTCTTCTTCTTCTTCTTCTTCTTCTTCTTCTTCTTCTTCTTCTTCTTCTTCTTCTTCTTCTTCTTCTTCTTCTTCTTCTTCTTC
>OY365822.1:18606474-18707261 GCA_959347315.1 Bimastos eiseni
AGAAGTGTGAGAGGAGAGGAAGAGAAGAAAGAAAGGGAAGAATAGAAAGAAGTGTGAGAGGAGAGGAAGAGAAGAAAGAAAGGGAAGAATAGAAAGAAGTGTGAGAGGAGAGGAAGAGAAGAAAGAAAGGGAAGAATAGAAAGAAGTGTGAGAGGAGAGGAAGAGAAGTAAGAAAGGGAAGAATAGAAAGAAGTGTGAGAGGAGAGGAAGAGAAGTAAGAAAGGGAAGAATAGAAAGAATGTGAGAGGAGAGGAAGATGAGGGAGGAGGAGAAAGGGAAGAGGAGAAAGAAGAAGGTGAGAATGCTGAGGAATTAGAGAATGGGAATTGGCGGAGGGAGGGGCAGTGGATGGAGGATAAGCAAGGGAAGAGGAGGAAGATGAATAAAAAATGGAGTGTGAGGAGGGGAATGACACGAAGAGGAGGAAAAGTAAGAAGGATAACAAGGTGTGGAGAAAGGAGAGAACAGAAGCGGAGGAAGGAGATGGAAATGAAGAGGGGAAGATGAATTTAAAGAAGTCGGAGAGGGGAAAACGTGAAGAAAGGAGGAGGAGATGGAGGAGGAGTAAGAGAAGGAGAGGAAGGAGAAGGCGAGAGAGAAGCAGAGAATGAGAACAAGGAGAAGAAGGTCGAGAGGAAGGAAAATTGGGAGAAGGAGAAGAGGACTTGGGACTGACGTTGCTGGGCTGCAAGCAGTGGAGGAGTTATAGGGCGAGATTGATTGGTAGACGAAGAGCTCATAAATGAATTCGTGAGATGTCGCTGAGATGCAGAGTGAAGGTCAAACGCGACGCTCACTTAGACACCTTTTCAACGGTCACATCGATTTTAGGAAATGAGGAAGGCGTGAAATCATTGAAATCATCGATTGAACAACATTACACTGCATGTAATTTAACTGTATGCGAATTCAGAAGGGGTAAACGCACCACGGGTTTAACAGGCATACACATATTAATTACCTCATGTGTACTGAGTATTATGATCGCTAAATACAGCATTCTATTCACTTATAAAATTACTTATTAATTGATGCATATTGTAATTAATGATGATATTAGAACACAATTGTTCTTTATTATCAAATGATTGTTAATGATTGTTAATAATCGGTATTAAATCAATAGTAAATTTTTCTATGAACATTATAATCTTATTCACGAGCGCTGTTCGCTTGTAAATTCGACCCTGCAGTAGACCTAGTCTTTGTGGATCTGCCTCAGCTCGAAACTCTTTCATTGAGAGGAATTATGGACGGGAGCGTGTAATGAATTCGATAAGGACTTGACTCTAACCTCATTCATCGAGTGCTTTACACAACTCTTACGCAAAACCCATGAACTCAATATTATTGACAACCGACACATTGTCCAACAAAGTCTCGACTTTTTAACATCTGTCCCTCTATTTAATTTGTCTATGGTACCAAACAATTCGCATTGTAGAATGGTTTGCGGTGTGACATACATTGTGTCAATAAACGGATATTTATAAAAAAAACCTGACAATCATTTATGATCGTTCCATTGTTTAGACAGTTTTCAGGAAACGCTTACCACCTGCGGTCGTCAGAAACTATTACTTCCAGTTACGTTGTAATTGGTGGAAATTGGAGACCAATCATATGCGCCCGCAGTTTCGGATTCAGACAGACAGAACATACAGACAGGTAGAGACAGAGAAAGACAGAGAGACAGACAGAGGTAGAGATAGACAGACAGACTCATGCACATTAGTGTTATTAGTGTAAGCTGAACGACACTATGATGGCAGTGATCATTAGCGTTGCCCTCCTCCTTCATCCAGGCTTTGACTGGCACTGCCAGAGTGCAAACAGTGGCTGAGTGCATAAACAGACGCAGAGAGTTAGGAAATATCATCAGGTGATCGCATGACTAAAAAGGTTGAGAACCGCTGATGTAGGTGGTGGTAATTGGAGACATAGATTGTTACCGTTGCCCTCCTCCTTTATCCAGGCTTGGGACTGGCACTGCTGGGCTCCAGGGAGTGGTGGAGTTAAGGCAAGGTAGAGGAAGAGTAGGGCTTATGAAGTCGTGAGATGTCGCTGAGATACAAAGTGAAAGTCAGTCGCCCACTTAGACACCTTTTTAACGGCCACATCTATTTTATAAATAAGGATATTTCGAAAAGCATGTAATTTGACGGAGAAAGACTTCGCTTGAAGACATCGTACACACCTCTTTAACGGTCTTAACTATTTCTATAAATGAAGATATTTCGGTAATATTTCAATATAAGTCTGTCATATATCTCAGCGTGTTCGTCTTCTCTGATCGGAAGCAGCATAAATTGACAAAATAGCAGGAAGCAGGTTGGCGTTCGCGACTTAAGTTTCTTGACCTCTTTTGCCGAGATGGGAGGAGGAGGAGGAAGCAAAGCTGAAATCTTTAATATCTTTTTGATGTTGAGAGGATTACAACTTTGAACCCTTGACCTAATTGCTCAGTCTTCTGCTGGGCCCCATGTATATAAATAAATCAACAAACAGACAGACGGACAGACACATTAGTGTCATCTGAACGACACTATGATGGCAGTGAATATAAGCGTCGTCCTCCTCCTTCGTCCAGGCTTTTGACTGGCACTGCCAGAGTGCAAACAGTGGCGGAGTTACTCATGCATAAAAGAACGCAGAGAGATGTGTACATAGAAAGATACCTAAACACTTATAGATAGATAGATGACAGACACACAGACAGACACACAGACAGACACACAGACTTTTACAAGAAGGCAACCGTATCTTCGCTTCTGAGTTATGTTCTTGAGGAGGCGCTATATAAATCCTAATAAGATATATGAAGACACATATATACATAGACAGAATGTAGGGACAGCGAAACAGACAGAGGCAGACAGAGGCAGACAGAGGCAGACAGAGGCAGACAGAGGCGTACTGGGACTGTAACGTACGACCTGCCCCATTTATCCTGACATGCGCAACCACGGACAGCGATGCTTCATTAGTATGCATTCAGGTCATCGGAGGTCAGCATCCGGCGATGACAACTCTTCGGCAAAGACGCCTCTTTGTTTAGAAACATATTTACATAACATGTTTATATATATATATATATATATATATATATATATATATCACTTATATACCTGTACCCTTTACCTATGCATATATATAATATATATTTATTTATTTTATATATGTATATAGCCTATGTGTGTGATATATATCTATATATACATATATTTAATATGTATTCACTATTCATACATATAAATAATATATAAAAAAGTTATATTTTTACATATCTGCAAAATGTGGACATATATATATATATCTGCATGCACCTTTAACCTACTTGTATATATATATACACTATATATAATATTTAACATATAATCATATATATATATATATGCGCTTGTCTAAGGATATCTTTATTGAGATAAGAGTACTCTGTATGATGTTGAGTGCGTTAAGTGTGGGCTTTGTGTGGTGTAACAAAGAACAGTGTTTCGTAATAGCCGTCAATTATCATCCATTACCTCACATGGCATCGTTATCTTTACCTCAAATGTAACATAACAAGATGATAGGGTCAGGGTATATACACGAATATGTCTTGGAACTTCTGTATTGGCTTCCTGTCCTGACTGACTCATATAAAGTTAACGACGCATCCATAACAAGGATGATATGCGTCAAAACTCGTCACATACAAAGTACATGATGGTCTATATGTATGGCTTGCTATTTTAAATGTATTTACGCTATTAATAGAGTTCAGAGTCTTTATGTTACTATTATTTATATATAAATGTTCTGTATCAATTTCTTCTGGCTTCTTTACTTTCACTTCTTTTCTTTGGTCTTGCGTTGGCTTCCAGTCCGACAGCGCTTCGAGTATATATAGCGTTGTATCTCTGGTCAGGCGACTCCAACTTGGCCTTACACCAGCCAATATTGAAGGCCTGGTGTAGTCGCTCCCTTCGCTCTGCTGAAAGGGAACCGCCCATTTTCTGTGGTAGGCCCTCTAGGGTGGTTTGGAATGGCCTTTCTTGCGTCTGTTACCTAAATCATATAATGTAAATTTTTTGTTTTTTTGAAAAGTTACCTTTTAGTCTGGGCTGAGAGGTTACCTTGAAGGGGCGCTACATAAATCATTGATTGAATGAATGAAATATTGGCACATATTATGTGTCATATGCATATGTACTATTGAGATAACTGTGTGAGTTTATTTTACTGTAATGCATATTGAATCCATCACAGATTAGTTGAGGCACAACTGTTTGGAATGGTCTCTCATTGGATCTTCGGTTCTTGCCTAGGAACTCCTCTATCCCAGTTTTATTCCACTCTGAAATATGTCATATTCGGACAAGGTTGGACATTGAGTGCCTCTGAGTAGATTTCTTGAAGAGGCGCTATATCAAGTTTGATTGATTGTTTGATTGATTGATTGACTCACTCACCTCAGTCACATTCACATGCTCATTCACTCGCTCGCTCACTCACTTACTCACACACTCACCTCAGTCACATTCACATGCTCACTCACTCGCTCACTCACTCACTCGCTCACTCACTCACTCACTTACCTCAGTCACATTCACATGCTCACTCACTTGTTCGCTCGCTCGCTCACTCACTCACACACTCACCTCACCTCAGTCACATTCACATGCTCACTCACTCGCAAACTCACTCACTCACTCACACACTCACCTCACCTCAGTCACATTCACATGCTCACTCACTCGCAAACTCACTCACTCACACACTCACCTCACCTCAGTCACATTCACATGCTCACTCACTCGCTCGCTCACTCACTCACTCACTCACACACTCACCTCAGTCACATTCACATGCTCACTCACTTGTTCGCTCGCTCACTCACTCACTCATTCACTCACTCACACACTCACCTCAGTCACATTCACATGCTCACTCACTTGTTCGCTCGCTCACTCACTCACACACTCACCTCACCTCAGTCACATTCACATGCTCACTCACTTGTTCGCTCGCTCGCTCACTCACTCACTCACTTACATTCATTGAAATATTGTACATTATTATTTATTAGAGAATTTATGGATAGCGTCTCTTCAAGGTGACTACTCAGAGGCGCTCCCAACCCCAGCACGGCAAAATCAAGTAGAGAGAGAGGAATGCCTGAGAGGGGCTTCCAAGAAAAGAGCGGAGACTCAAAGGGAGACCATTCTAGATCGAGGGGCCCACCACCGAAAAGGCTCTGCCTGGGGCGTGCATATGGAAGAAGACAAAAGTAATGGAATTAAAAGTTTACGATTCCTGTCTGGTTATGTACGTTTGAAAGCTGAAGAAAGTTGATAATCGGCAGATAGATGTCGCTTATAAGATCGTTGGACGGTTTGAGATCAAAGCTTCTCTAATCAAAGACTAAACGGTAAAGTGTGCAATGTATATAGACAAAATAACAGTTGAATTCTGTGAGAGAATCCTGTGGTTCTCACAGAGTTCATAAACAACATTGAAAAGATGAGAGATGCTATCAACAAAATCAAAAGGGTAAAGAATTCCATGTCAAAGGAAGATCCGAGATTATGCCGTCGAGAGAGAGGAGGCGCAGGGGAGGCTTACTCAGGCGGACTTCGTTTGTGACGAGCGGTTTCAAGTCTGAATTGGGAATTGTGAGTAAGCTGGATTCCACGACGTAGCCACGCTGGGCGCTATATAAATCACAGGATTAGTAGAACGAGAGAGAGAGAGAGAGATAGATGGAGAGGTAGATAGATAGATAGATAGATAGAGACAGACAGACAGAGAGAGAGAGAAAGATAGAGACGGACAAACAGACATACAGACAGAGAAGCAGAGATAGAGAGAGGGAGAGACAGAGACGAAGACAGGCAGAGAGACAGAGACAGACAGACAGATAGAGGTAGAGACAGAGATAGTAACAGAGAAAGCGAGAGGGAGACAGACACTTAGAGAGAGAGAGAGAGAAAGAAAAAGAGAGACAGACAGACAGACGGAGACAGATACAGAGAGACAGAGAGAGAAAAAAAGAGACAGACAGACAGAGAAAGAGACAGACAGACAGACAGAAAGCCAGAGAGTGAGAGAGAGAGAGAGAGAGAGAGAGAGAGAGATATAGGTGCGATTTATGTAGAAACATTTTGACGCTGGACCTTAACTGTCATAAAAACGCAGAGGAGACGACATGGAGGGCGTCAGTCTGTCTGCTGCCTTGGGGTCCCTAATCCATTGGGGTCAGATGGGGTCGGTCGCCAGCTGACGACGTACCCTACCCCAGAGAGACCGAGGTGACCGAGGGAGGGGACGGTGCTATCGGACGGGGAGGGGAGAGCGTATCTGTATATGTGACTGTGTCGACCTGTCTCTGTCTGTCTTTCTCTCTGTGTCTGTCAGTTTGTGACACTTTGTGTGTCTGCCTGTCTCGCTTATAGTCTGTCTGACATGTACTTGTAGTTTGAGAAGCACCATCTAGCGAATGAAAGGCTGGGTTGATCGCTCTAAGCTGAAAGCCTGACTCTTCCAGTCAGTCAGTCAGTCAGTCACTCATTCACTCTCACTCACTCACTCACACTCATTTCACTCATTCACTCAGTCAGTCAGTAAGTCAGTTAGTCAGTCAGTCACTCATTCACTCTCACTCACTCACTCACACTCATTTCACTCATTCACTCAGTCAGTCAGTAAGTAAGTCAGTTAGTCAGTCAGTCACTCATTCACTCTCACTCACTCACTCACACTCATTTCACTCATTCACTCAGTCAGTCAGTAAGTAAGTCAGTTAGTCAGTCAGTCACTCATTCACTCTCACTCACTCACTCACACTCATTTCACTCATTCACTCAGTCAGTCAGTAAGTAAGTCAGTTAGTCAGTCAGTCTGTCTGTTTGTCTGCCTGGAAAGAGGATGGAGAGGTGACACGACACTGTCACGGTGGCATTACCGATGGGGAGTTGGTGGGGTGGGTAGTGGCTCATAATATATACAAGCCGTTATATGAACGGATGATTACAGCTACAATTTAACTATGCGAAGGCCAAGCAAGGCGCTATATGTCCTTTTGATCATTTAACCAATGCCATCTAGCGAATGAGAGAGAGAGAGAGAGAGAGAGAGAGAGAGAGAGAGAGAGAGAGAGAGAGAGAGAGAGAGAGAGAGAGAGAGAGAGACTTAGTAGACCTCTCTAGGCTGAAAGCCTACAGCAGCTCTTCCAGTTTGTCTAGCTACATGTAGGTCTCAGTGAATTGAGTGAATAAATGGCAAATCAGTTGATTTGTACCGCTTTCATTCCAGGCCATCATAGAGCGCCTCAAATGTTTGTAATAGTAACCGAACGCTTATATAGCGCCACTGCAAATTCAGACGCGCTCAAGTCAGTGCTATCACAAACAGATAAATTGGGCTTTGAGGCTTTTGCGTAGGTGAGGAAAAGGAAGCAGTCGGTGTTTGCAGAGTACGTGCTGAATGCTGTTTTGGGTTCCAAGAAGACACTGCTTCTAAGGGAAGAGTATGTTACAGAGGGATATAGCCTACACACAGCATATGTGTTGTATTGTAATGGATTGTATGTAATGTAATTGAACATTTATACAGCGCCCTTACAAGATATCTACTCAGAGCGATAGCCTATATGATGTTAAATGCCATTAGGAATGAGTAATAATTATTACATTGGAAAGTGAAGCTATATGTATAGCAAGTTGAAAAGAGTCGCCAATAGTGGGCCCACGCACTAGCGTGGAACCAACCAACGGATTCCCGTCGACAGCTGACAGATGGCACAAATGGATGTTCAGAGCTGTTGCGTTATTTTTTAAGGATTGTGTTCAAGGAGTTCATGTGTTTTTTCCGATAAACCAACATCTCAGTGATATATACCAGATAAAGATATCAATCAACGCTATACTCAACCAGTCTGTCAGTGCGTCTGTCTAAGTGTGTATGTCTGTCTTTATTTCTGTCTGTCTGTCAGGCTACCTGTATGTTTGTCTGTCTGTCTCTCAGTGACTCAGTAGTTAATTGAGTGAGAAAGTTACGCCAATAGTCCATCTTTCACCAACTCATCAATCGTTCTCCTTTTCAATCATTCTCTCATTCATCCAGTCAGCCATTCAGTCCATCCTTGCTTCTTTCGTTCGTTGCTTTCGTCAGTCAATCATTGTGTTTGAAACTGTTTTGTTTTCTTTCAGACGCAGTCCCACGCCATCTTCTGCAGATCCGAACAGCATAGGTAATTCTTAATAATTCATGTATTATGATACCAATATCATACTTCATCTTATTTGCAAGACACCTTGCATTGGCTTCCTCTCTGTCATCACATTCACATCATATCTTGTTCGTTGTTATGGAGGTGTCTATTGGGTTGAGCTCCAGTCTACTTGCAATCCCTTCTTGTTCCTGTCACAGCATGTCTGGGTCGCTGATCCTTAAGCTCAGCTTCTCGACAGTGTAGGTCCCCCTTTGGTCATTCACTCCATTTCAAGGGTACCATCTGATGTTTTTCATTGACACCTTAAGACTGTTCTTTATGCTCGGGCCTGGATCGGGAGCGCCTCTTATTAGTCGTCTTGAAGAGGCGCTATATTAAATTCATAGACGGATGGGTGGAGGGATAGATGGGTGGATGGATGGATGGATGGATGGATGGATGGATGGATGGATGGATGGGGTAGAATCTAACCATATACCTTGTCTTACCATAAGTTGCCTGACATTGCCTTAACATCTGTTATCATAAAATATTTAATGTTGCCATACTCCATTAGCGTCGCCACGGGGGCAAGGTAGGGCAGCTGCCCCTCCATCCTGACCCAGGTTGGGTATTTGGATTCGTGCAAATTCCAGGAGCTTTATAGTTTTATATAGGGGGAGGGGTACTCTACGTGATCTGTAATTTGATATTTCACAAATAAGGTCCTCTGCATATAATGCAGTTAAACTTTGTCACAAATCGAGTTGATTTAGGTACTTTTATTTCGATAATTATAGTTGAATAATTTGTGGTAAACAAGAGCCCAAAATGTACCTCATTTGGCATCAAATGCTTAAAATTTTGCAGGTGGAGCCCCAGACCTGACAGAGAAGCCCCCTAGTCATCAGAGCTTTTTGCTCTCCCAACGTCCATGTTCTGGCAAAACCACTGTATACACCACCTATTTTGCAAACAACCCTATGACTATAGTTTGCATTTGAAGTCCTGAAAGACACTGCAATTTCCAATGCTTCGACTACAAACGCCCAAACGTCTTCTGATGTCTAAAATCTCAGCTTCCTTACGTATGATATAGGCACATTTTTTCACACATCGCGATGATTTAGGTACTTTTATTTCGAAAAAATGGTTTACGAATATGAGGTAAGCAAGAGCCCACTTCATATGGCATCACGCCACTGTCATACCCTCTAAATGGTCTCTATTACCTTGTGATGGCATATATTTAATGCCTTGCCATAGATTAGGTTACCTTGGCTCTTCCCAAATGTAACAACTGTATATATCACTGTACTTCGCTTAGTATGACCTATGAAGAATTACCTTACATATCTTATCATCATCAAGAGTGGCCTTACCTTGACTCATCTTATACGAGCCTTATGAAGATTCATCTATTTATCGTCTTACCTTCTAAACCTTATCAAGAGCTACCTTAAATACCTTATCAAGAGTTACCTTACATATCTTATCATCATCAAGAGCTACCTTACCTTGACTTCATCATACACAGTTTTGTTGTGGTCAGTCAGTCCATCCTTTTGGAATAACTTGCATAAAAACCTACAAAAAACTCTCCACCTTCACTTTGTCTCTTTTCTGCCGACACGTCCAGACCATTCAGTTACATCATGGCTTCTATTTCGGGAGAGCCTCTTAAGCGAACCTCTCTGTAGTGGCGTTATATAAATTTGCGATGAACATTATTATCGTTACCAATTGTACTTTTCAGTCCGAATATCACAGGAATCGTAATCGTAATCTCTAACTTCTAGAGCGCAACTCGAAAGCCGAGCGCAGGGCACCAGGTTATTCATAGACGCTGCGTCGATTCAGACGGGTGACAGTCCGATGGAGAGGGCTGACCACCTGCTCTGATACCCCGCCTACACTTAATACCTGTGGCTCCCTCTTGGGAGTCCCCTCCAGTCCATCGTTGCCCCATATCACGCTCAAGGAATCCTTGTCGAATGTACGTACGTGTTCGGTCAATCCTCTGTATTTTTTTCCTCCCAGCAGATCCATCAATTCGCATGCCAAGGGGTGGTGTCCCCAATTCTCCTCTGCTCACCCCAACCCACATTCATCCCCTCGTGGTCGAGGGGATGAATGTGGAACGTACACAGCACCGCCAATGTCTTGTCGACGGCGGGTCCTTTCATGTTGGCCGCCGCAATTAATCAAAGGAACAACAATGGACTTCAGAAGGGCTCGAGTGATTGATCACCCGCCAAAGCCAATTATTGTATCGAGGTCGCCAGTCCGTCGTCAGGCGGGATGGGGGGAGGGGCGAGCGGGCGTAGAGAGGGAGGTTTAGAATGAAGGAAGAGCAGGGTAGCTGCTGGAGAGTGGGAGACTGTGACGTGACGAGCTTTGTACTAGGGGCTCTTGTTGTCTTTCTTATTCCGTAATTCCTTTTTTGTTCAAATGTCTGTACGTGTTCTTCTGCCTGTCTGGCTATCTGTACTTGTTTTGTCTGTCTATCTGAGTGTATGTTTGTCTTCAGCGTCTGTCTGTCTGTCTGTCTGTCTGTCTGTCTGTCGGCATTGTTTGTCAATCTCAGACTAAAAGCAGGCTGCAAATTAAATACACTGAACACTCTTTAATTGCATCTCACTTTACCTCACTTCATTGTAATTATTTTGACTGTAAGCAATGATGATTTATACAACATTGAAACGAGTATATCCTTTATATAATCTGTCCATATGCTGCCTGCCTGCCTGCCTATCTGATTGTCTGTCTGTCTGTCTGTCTGTCTGTCTGCCTGTCTAGAAATTGATTTGAGTCGTTTCGCGGCAGCCGACGTATTGCAAATACTCGACAGTCGCAACTCGACATTTTCAGTCGTGACTCTATAGTAGCTACTCCCACTACTTTTGCAGAAGCGTCTCTGCACCATGATCAATATGAGTGACTATCCCGCGTATACGGCAAAAGCTCCTCGTTGTGGATATTTCCTCATCTTCTTCCTCTCCCTCCCTCATCCACTTCCCTCACTCTCCTCCCGCCTTCTCTTGCTCACACTGCACTACCACTCCTCTCGTTACCCGACCATTTCCATTTCCCTTTTCCCTTTCTCTTTTCCATGTCAAGCGCAAAGAATAACTGGTTCACGGTACCATATTGGTGTATTGTATTATAAATATCGATTACCTTACGTTGTTTGGACGTGTCAGGCGCTGAATCCGGAAGTGTGTCGTCGGAGTCATACATCAAAGAAACTGTGAGTAGCACGCTTGGCCGACTCCTTAAGAGCGTCACGCTTCGTCGACCAGGGAAAAAATACACCTACCGACAACACGAAGGTATCATTCATGACGTTCCGAATGGTAATTAGCATATATAATAGTTGTACTGGTGGTGGTTGAGTTGGGGGCAGTAGGACTGTAGGAGAAGTAGTAGGCGAAGAGGAAGTAGTGGAAGTAGTAGGCTAGTAGAAGTAGGGGGAGTAGTCGTCGTAGTTGAAATACTACGGTAGCCTTAACAAAATTTTCTTAGTACTGCGATGTCCAATAACATTAACATTACCTCTTTGCCTGCAGCTAGGACCTCTAGTTCAAACACAAATATATACCTTATAAATGACGCTACCTGCCTGACCTTTTGTAACTTACTGTGGCTTGTCAATTTGTTTCTCACTAATATATATTTATATATATATATATATATACGGCGATCTCGTTTAATAAGATGATGAGTTGATCCTTAGAGGCCTTTTTACGCTGTATACTTGGTCCTTATATTAAATGGTAGAAGGCAACAATCCCGTTGACTCTGATTCGCTTGTCTAATTCCTCGTATCCTAAGCAAATAATGGTCCACTTTTGCTATGTTCAGAGGAATGGGCGTCCGCAGAGATCCCTCCCCGAAGTCACTGGAACAAATTCATCCAGTTTCTCTTCCTTCCCGTTTTTAAACTCCCATGATTTTTAAAATTCCTCTAACAATGGTATATCCCCTCCCATATTTCTTCTTAAATGGAGCATTTGCTCTTTATATACATAGGCCCATAATCTCCTGACAGGCCCATAGCCAAAGGTAAGGCATAAAGACGACGCAGAACCCACTCCTGAACTCTTCCCATTATCGACCTCTACCGTGCCTTACCGACCTCACCACTTCCATATTCTAGGTGGGTGGATTTTGAGTGACCCGCTTGGGCTTGCAGAATTTGCAATTTCTTAAAAATGAAGTAAGGACAAGTCACTTGCCTATTTTCATACTTGGCTCATCAAAATGGTGATAATCATCATTGTCATTATGTCATTATCATCGCGATTCCTCAAAAATAATCACCATAAACGTCGTACCTAGTTTATTTTTGTTACGGGCGGTATATCACCAGTATACATTGCTACATCCACATGGTAGGCCTAGGGCTGATCCCATTTTAAAGCCAAATGTCAGGTTCCTCATTAAATTTTAACCGCGCTTCGTAGGCTGTTGTAGTACGATGGTACAGCAGGCCCCGATTTACGCCCTAGAAACATATTCCCTAGATTCAGAAATTTGCAAAACAAAACAAATAGATCATGGCGCTGTCCATGTCAGCAGGATGCCAATCTGTATAAATATTGACTATCTGCAGAAATAAAAAAGTTTCTCAGTTTCCCCATTTAAACAATTATTAAAATAACTATTTAGGTTTTCGGGTTCCCGATTCCCATTTCTCCGATTAACCAATTAGTAGGCCTAGTTGCAATATTGTGGCAGTAGTTGTAGTGGAAGTTCTGGAAGTTGTATTAATAGTAGTAAAGCAATGGTATAGTATTAATAATAACAACAGTAGTAAAAGGAACAATATCAATAATAGAAACAATTATAAAAAATAACTGTTTAATTAAACTTTTTAATTCCTGAACGTTAGTCGCACCTCCGCATCTTTACGGAAAAACTATATATCATTAATATGTAGATGAAATGATCTTGCATCTACTATGGCGACGATTTGCCAAATGTACAAACTCTGTCGTTTCAAAGTAAAAATAGTAGTACACGTATTAGCTAATAATAGTAGGCCTAACAATCATCGTAGTGTAGATGGTGATTGTCTGTTGGACTGTTGGTGTGAGCAGGAGATTTGAACGCCAGTGAGATGATGATGTCGGAAGATGAGCGAATTCAGTTGATGGTACTTGTCAAGGAAGGGAAACTTTCTATCGACGAAGCCGTCGAAATGGTACTATTTCAAATTTTAAAGACTGTTTATTATTTACTTCTGTATTTATTATTTCTATACTATTTGCTGTTTGTTCATATCGTATCTGATGATTTATATAGCGCTTCTTACAGTACAAGGCTATTCAGAAGCGCTCTCAGGAAATAAGAAATTATTCAGGCCATATATTCTTTTTCTTATTTATTTTTCTGGTTACAATTTTTCAGACTATTTATTATTTATTTCGCTATATATTATTTTACCTACTATTTTTTATTTTGTCATAATCATTATTGTTTCTTATTTATTTTGCTATTTTATATTTTTTCCACCAATTTTCACGATTTCTCATTTATCGGTTATTTTTTATTCGTTCTTATGTTTTACGCTTTCTCATTTGTTTAAGATCACTTTCAGTTCTTCAATTGGTTGATTGTCTTTCGATGTTCCTTTTGCCTTGCACCTTAAGGCTTACCTTACAAATTAATTATACACGACTATATATATATAATATATATGTGTGTATATATATATGTATATATATGTGTGTATATATATATATGTATATATATGTGTATATATATATATGTATATATATGTGTGTATATATATATATGTATATATATGTGTATATATATATATATGTATATATATGTGTGTATATGGACAAATGCAGATACATATATATATATACATGCATGCATACATACAAAAACTTCGCACATACATATATATATATATCTATTTAACTGTATCACTTTGAAGGTGAAGAGTCACAGGAGAGAGAAAAGACCGTTTGACGACTTTGAATCGAGCCGACAAGATGTAAGAATTGCATCGATTCAAATCTTAATTGAGCTTTATACGTATATTGTATTGTATTGGTCAATCATTTTAGCATCTATGTCAGTTAAGTCTCTTGATTGATTGATTGATTGATTGAATGACTGACTGACTGACTGACTGACTGACTGACTGACTGACTGACTGACTGACTGACTGACTGACTGACTGACTGACTGACTGACTGACTGACTGACTGACTGACTGACTGACTGACTGCTGACTGACTGACTGACTGGCTGATTGATTGATTGATTGATTGATTGATCGATCGGGGTTAGATCAGATTTAGCCTCATTAGTGAATTTAATTTTAGATGACTATAACTTGGTTTTGGTCTACGACATTACTAGCGCTCTCACCTTCCCAGTTCCGGATACGCCTTAAGGGGACTATTCTGTTCCCTGGCCCAAGCACAGACACTCGATTCGAGCAGCGCTATATAAATGCCTGATTACATTGCATTAAATTACATTAGTTACTAGTTACATACTTTGAAAATTACTCAGAGCACGCGAATTCGCTATTACTACACGCTTCGCCCCATAGGTTATCGCAGATAGAAATTTTTAGCTTATAGGATAACGAATTCTTATCATTGGATGATTTAAAAAAATATATGTATTATTTTTGGTTCGTGTAGGGGTCATCATCCTTTTCATCTTCCTCTCCTCTCTCCTCACCCTGTCCGGGGGACTCCTCCCGGACCGACCTCCCTCCGCGCTGCCCCGACTCTCGATCCCGTCTCATCTTCGGGTCTCCCTTCTCCCGCCGCAAGGGAAGCGGCGGAGGTGGCTCCAGGGACACGGACCGTCTGACCCACTGCTTTGCTCCTCTGCTCCACCGCAAGAAACCAGAGTCGGGCAGGAACGGCTCTCCGTCCTCGACGGGGAAGCAGCGCTCCTTCGGGTGGTCTCCACCGCCTCTGCCTCCTCTCCCACGGGGCTCTGGAGGGCCCATCGTAGAGTCCATGTCGGCCGAGTGTATGGTTCGCTACAACGGGTCATCGCCCGTAGCCTGCTCACCGTTGTTGGCGAGTAAAAGCGCAGACATCCAGCCATCGGTCCCTGTTCGTAAGTCGCGCAGCCTGCACAGCTCCGTGCCTCCGAGGATGGCCTTGACGGACGATGGGACGCTAAGGACCTTGAGGCATAACTACGAGAACGTTAGGGATGAGCTGGACCAGGGAGGAATTCAGAGGAATACAGCCCTTCCGGCGTTGAATGGGGTCTGTCGGCGGGAGGACTTGGACCGTGATGAGGGCAGCGTTGGGGTCTGGGTGGACTGGACCACTGGGGAGATGGAAGGGGATAGGGAGGATCTGGATGGAACGCTTACGAATACAGGGCAGAAGGTCACAGAGAGGATGATTCTCCAGGTGGAACAACGACAGATGAATGTAAGTCGGGAATTGATTTACGATTTTATTATTAAAATAAGTAGGGTAGACTTTCTGTTACGAAGTCGGTCGGCCACCATGACTTTTTGGCTTTAGACCTTTTGCCTTAGACTTTTTGCTTTAGATCTTTTGCCTTAGACTTTTTGCTTTAGACATTTTGCCGTAGCCGTTTGCTTTAGACTTTATGCTTTAGACCTTTTGCCTAAGACATTTTGCTTTAGACGTTTTGCTTTAGACTTTATGCTTTAGAACTTTTGCTTTAGACCTTTTGCCTTAGACTTTTTGCTTTAGACTTTTTGCCGTAGCTGTTTGCTTTAGACTTTATGCTTTAGACTTTATGCTTTAGAACTTTTGCCTTAGACTTTTTGCTTTAGACCTTTTGCCTTAGACTTTTTGCTTTAGACATTTTGCCGTAGCTGTTTGCTTTAGACTTTATGCTTTAGACTTTTTGCTTTAGGCGTTTTGCTTTTTTTTATGTAGATGGCGATATGTTTATATTATAATTGATCAGATTAGGATCATTGTTCAATGTTCATGCTAGTGTTGATCATATTAGGGTCGTTGTTTGTATGAGGGTTGATAATATTAGGATAATTGTCCATTTTCGGATTGATCAAACAGAGATTAGTGCTCAAATTAGGATTGATCATATTAGGACCGTCATTTAAATTAGGATTGATCATATTAGGGTCGTTGTTCAAATTAGGAGTGATTATACTAGGACAGTTGCTCAAATTAGGTATAGGTCATATTAGGATTGTTGCTAAAATTAGGATTGATCATATTAGGATCGTTGTTCGAATTAGGATTGATCATACTAAGTTTTTTGTTCAAATTAGGACTGATCATATTAGGATAGTTCCATTTTCATTTGTTTTTCAGCCCATTGAGAAGGATCCGTGTGTTACTGAGCGGAACGGTCACAGATCAAGAACCCCTCGAAGGAACCTCAGGGAAAGGGAGGAGGTGGTGAGCAGCTCAACAGACAGTCTGACCAACGCCATGTCCATCGCAGCCACTCCCTCTGGTGATCAAATATTTCTATCCATCTCTATTTATTCAAGTATTTTAAGGACTAGATATCCCAATCTTCTATTCACTTACTCACGGTTGTTTATGAATTCCTTTAGTAACTCATCAAGCTGTCCATTCATATTAGATTAATTCATCTGCTCAATCACTAATTCATTCGTTCTTTAATTCATATTACATTTTTAGGGGCCTTTTTTCGTCTGTTCATTAATTAATTGGTTCATTCACTCGTGCATAATCATCGATTCACGGATGCTTGCAGGGGCCTGTGCCATCAGCAGCAGTAGCAGTCACAGTTCAATGAGCACCGAAGAGGAACCCGCTCTCAAGTTGCCCTACATCAGCAGGGTCAGGTCAAAGGTCGACTACATTCCAAATTCCAGCGACGACCGCGACGCACTTACGCTCAAGGTCAGCATTTCGTAACCATACGATTTATATAGCGCCCATATAAAGCCAGGCTAATGGAACCAGTCTATTCAAGGATGCTAAGGCAAATGATAGATCACTGTTGTTCAATTAAACAAGGTTATGCGGCTTTCCTGTGTTTTGGTGATGCCTAATAACCTAGTTTCCTTTGGAGTGACTGTACTCACAGACGTTGACTTTTTGTAAAAGGTCATGAGGGGGCAACAGACCAATGATAATACTGTGCAACAGTGCTTCTCATGTTCAAAAATAATATAGGACAAGAACAAACTACCACGATTATTACTATAAACGAAAGGGGGAAGAAATTGGAGGAAAGGGAGAAAGAGAGCACATGGAGGAAAGGGAGGTTGAGGGGAAAATGGAGGAAAGTGAGGATGAGGGCATATGGAGGAAAAGGCAGGCGAGGAATTAGTTCATTTCGATTCGCCAAGTGGCGCCATTTATACGGTGTTTATTTAACGTATTAAAGTTAGTTCATCTCTATAGGCTAGGTGGCGCCATATACGACAGCTGGACGAAAGTGAGGTTTGTCCTTCTTTTACTCCTCCTATTCCTCCTCCTATTCCTCCTTCTATTCCTTCTTCTTTTACTCCTCCTATTCCTACTCCTATTCCTTCTTTTACTCCTCCTATTCCTACTCCTATTCCTTCTTCTACTCCACCTATTCCCCCTCCTATTCCTCCTCCTATTCCTACTCCTATTCCTTCTTTTACTCCTCCTATTCCTACTCCTATTCCTTCTTTTACTCCTCCTATTTCTCCTCCTATTCCTCCTCCTATTCCTTCTTCTTTTACTCCTCCTATTCCTACTCCTATTCCTTCTTTTACTCCTTCTATTCCCCCTCCTATTCCTCCTCCTATTCCTTCTTTTACTCCTCCTATTCCCCCTCCTATTCCTCCTCCTATTTCTTCTTTTACTCCTCCTATTCCCCCTCCTATTCCTCCTCCTATTCCTTCTTTTACTCCTCCTATTCCCCCTCCTATTCCTACTCCTATTCCTTCTTTTACTCCTCCTATTCCCCCTCCTATTCCTCCTCCTATTCCTACTCCAATTCCTTCTTTTACTCCTCCTATTCCTACTCCTATTCCTACTCCTATTCCTTCTTTTACTCCTCCTATTCCCCCTCCTATTCCTACTCCTATTTCTTCTTTTACTCCTCCTATTCCCCCTCCTATTCCTCCTCCTATTCCTTCTTTTACTCCTCCTATTCCCCCTCCTATTCCTACTCCTATTCCTTCTTTTACTCCTCCTATTCCCCCTCCTATTCCTCCTCCTATTCCTTCTTTTACTCCTCCTATTCCCCCTCCTATTCCTACTCCTATTCCTTCTTTTACTCCTCCTATTCCTCCTCCTATTCCTCCTCCTATTCCTCCTCCTATTCCTCCTCCTATTCCTTCTTTTACTCCTCCTATTCCCCCTCCTATTCCTACTCCTATTCCTTCTTTTACTCCTCCTATTTCCCCTCCTATTCCTCCTCCTATTCCTACTCCTATTCCTTTTTCTTTTACTCGTCCTATTCCTACTCCTATTCCTTCTTTTACTCCTCCTATTTCTCCTCCTATTTCTTCTCCTATTCCTCCTCCTATTCCTCCTCCTATTCCTTCTTCTTTTACTCCTCCTATTCCTACTCCTATTCCTTCTTTTACTCCTCCTATTTCTCCTCCTATTTTTCCTCCTAATCCTTCTTCTTTTACTCCTCCTATTCCTCCTCCTATTCCTACTCCTATTCCTTCTTTTACTCCTCCTATTCCTCCTCCTATTCCTCCTCCTATTCCTCCTCCTATTCCTCCTCCTATTCCTTCTTCTTTTACTCCTTTTATTCCCCCTCCTATTCCTCCTCCTATTCCTACTCCTATTCCTTCGTTTTCTCCTCCTATTCCTACTCCTATTCCTTCTTTTACTCCTCCTATTCCTCCTCCTATTCCTCCTCCTATTCCTCCTCCTATTCCTTCTTCTTTTACTCCTCCTATTCCAACTCCTATTCCTCCTCCTATTCCTCCTCCTATTCCTTCTTCTTTTACAACTCCTATTCCTACTCCTATTCCTTCTTTTACTCCTCCTATTTCTCCTCCTATTCCTCCTCCTATTCCTTCTTCTTTTACTCCTCCTATTCCTCCTCCTATTCCTTCTTCTTTTACTCCTCCTATTCCTACTCCTATTCCTTCTTTTACTCCTCCTATTCCTCCTCCTATTCCTCCTCCTATTCCTTCTTCTTTTACTCCTCCTATTTCTCCTCCTATTCCTCCTCCTATTCCTTCTTCTTTTACTCCTCCTATTCCTTCTCCTATTCCTCCTCCTATTCCTCCTCCTATTCCTTCTTCTCTTAGTCCTCCTATTCCTACTCCTATTGCTTCTTTTACTCCTCCTATTTCTCCTCCTATTCCTCCTCCTATTCCTTCTTCTTTTACTCCTCCTATTCCTTCTCCTATTCCTCCTCCTATTCCTCCTCCTATTCCTTTTTCTTTTACTCCTCCTATTCCTACTCGTGTTCCTTCTTTTACTCCTCCTATTTCTCCTCCTATTCCTCCTCCTATTCCTTCCTTTACTCCTCCTATTCCTCCTCCTATTTCTTTTTCTTTTACTCCACCTATTCCTCCTCCGTTTCCTTCTTTTACTCCTCCTATTTCTCCTCCTATTTTTCCTCCTAATCCTTCTTCTTTTACTGCTCCTATTCCTCCTCCTATTCCTACTCCTATTCCTTCTTTTACTCCTCCTATTCCTCCTCCTATTCCTCCTCCTATTCCTCCTCCTATTCCTCCTTCTATTCCTTCTTTTTTTACTCCTCCTATTCCTCCTCCTATTCCTTCTTCTTTTACTCCTTTTATTCCCCCTCCTATTCCTCCTCCTATTCCTACTCCTATTCCTTCGTTTTCTCCTCCTATTCCTACTCCTATTTCTTCTTTTACTCCTCCTATTCCTCCTCCTATTCCTCCTCCTATTCCTTCTTCTTTTACTCCTCCTATTCCAACTCCTATTCCTCCTCCTATTCCTCCTCCTATTCCTTCTTCTTTTACTCCTCCTATTCCTCCTTCTATTCCTTCTTTTTTTACTCCTCCTATTCCTCCTCCTATTCCTTCTTCTTTTACTCCTTTTATTCCCCCTCCTATTCCTCCTCCTATTCCTACTCCTATTCCTTCGTTTTCTCCTCCTATTCCTACTCCTATTTCTTCTTTTACTCCTCCTATTCCTCCTCCTATTCCTCCTCCTATTCCTTCTTCTTTTACTCCTCCTATTCCAACTCCTATTCCTCCTCCTATTCCTCCTCCTATTCCTTCTTCTTTTACTCCTCCTATTCCTCCTCCTATTCCTTCTTCTTTTACTCCTCCTATTCCTCCTCCTATTCCTCCTCCTATTCCTCCTCCTATTTCTTCTTCTTTTACAACTCCTATTCCTACTCCTATTCCTTCTTTTACTCCTCCTCCTATTCCTTCTTCTTTTACTCCTCCTATTCCTCCTCCTATTCCTTCTTCTTTTACTCCTCCTATTCCAACTCCTATTCCTCCTCCTATTTCTCCTCCTATTCCTTCTTCTTTTACAACTCCTATTCCTACTCCTATTCCTTCTTTTACTCCTCCTATTTCTCCTCCTATTCCTCCTCCTATTCCTTCTTCTTTTACTCCTCCTATTCCTCCTCCTATTCCTTCTTCTTTTACTCCTCCTATTCCTCCTCCTATTCCTCCTCCTATTCCTCCTCCTATTCCTCCTTCTATTCCTTCTTCTTTTACTCCTTTTATTCCCCCTCCTATTCCTCCTCCTATTCCTACTCCTATTCCTTCGTTTTCTCCGCCTATTCCTACTCCTATTCCTTCTTTTACTCCTCCTATTCCTCCTCCTATTCCTCCTCCTATTCCTTCTTCTTTTACTCCTCCTATTCCTTCTCCTATTCCTCCTCCTATTCCTCCTCCTATTCCTTCTTCTTTTACTCCTCCTATTCCTCCTCCTATTCCTCCTATTATTCCTTCTTCTTTTACTCCTCCTATTCCAACTCCTATTCCTCCTCTTATTCCTCCTCCTATTCCTTCTTCTTTTACAACTCCTATTCCTACTCCTATTCCTTCTTTTACTCCTCCTATTTCTCCTCCTATTCCTCCTCCTATTCCTTCTTCTTTTACTCCTCCTATTCCTCCTCCTATTCCTTCTTCTTTTACTCCTCCTATTCCTCCTCCTATTCCTCCTCCTATTCCTCCTCGTATTCCTTTTTCTTTTACTCCTCCTATTCCTACTCCTATTCCTTCTTTTACTCCTCCTATTTCTCCTCCTATTCCTCCTCCTATTCCTTCTTCTTTTACTCCTCCTATTCCTCCTCCTATCCCTACTCCTATTCCTTCTTTTACTCCTCCTATTTCTTCTCCTATTCCTGCTCCTATTCCTCCTCCTCTTCTTCCTCCTATTCCTCCTGCTATTTCTCCTCCTATTCCTCCTCCTATTCCTTCTTCTTTTACTCCTCCTATTCCTACTCCTATTCCTTCTTTTACTCCTCCTATTTCTCCTCCTATTTTTCCTCCTATTCCTTCTTCTTTTTCTTCTCCTATTCCTTCTTCTTTTACTCCTTTTATTCCCCCTCCTATTCCTCCTCCTATTCCTACTCCTATTCCTTCTTTTACTCCTCCTTTTCCTCCTCCTATTCCTCCTCCTATTCCTCCTCCTATTCCTCCTCCTATTCCTTCTTCTTTTACTCCTCCTATTCCTACTCCTATTCCTTCTTTTACTCCTCCTATTTCTCCTCCTATTCCTCCTCCTATTCCTTCTTCTTTTACTCCTCCTATTCCTACTCCTATTCCTTCTTTTACTCCTCCTATTTCTCCTTCTATTTTTCCTCCTATTCCTTCTTCTTTTTCTCCTCCTATTCCTTCTTCTTTTACTCCTTTTATTCCCCCTCCTATTCCTCCTCCTATTCCTACTCCTATTCCTTCTTTTACTCCTCCTTTTCCTCCTCCTATTCCTCCTCCTATTCCTCCTCCTATTCCTTCTTCTTTTACTCCTCCTATTCCTCCTCCTATTCCTACTCCTATTCCTTCTTTTACTCCTCCTATTTCTTCTCCTATTCCTGCACCTATTCCTCCTCCTATTCTTCCTCCTATTCCTCCTGCTATTTCTCCTCCTATTCCTACTCCTATTCCTTCTTTTACTCCTCCTATTCCCCCTCCTATTCATCCTCCTATTCCTCCTCCTATTCCTCCTCCTATTCCTCCTCCTATTTCTCCTCCTGTTCCTCCTCCTATTCCTCCTCCTATTCCTCCTCCCATTTCTTCTACTATTCCTTCTCCTATTCCTCCTCCTATTTCTCCTCCTATTCCTTCTTTTATTCCTCCTCCTATTCCTTCTCCTATTTCTACTCCTATGCCTTCTCCTATTCCTCTTGCTTTTCCTCCTATTTCTCCTCCTATTCCTCCTCCTATTCCTCCTCCTATTCCTCCTCCTATTCCTCCTCCTATTTCTTCTCCTATTCCTCCTCCTATTCCTCCTCCTTTTCCTCCTCCTATTCCTCCTCCTATTCCTCCTCTTATTCCTCCTCCTATTCCTCCTCCTATTCCTCCTCCTATTCCTCCTCCTATTCCTCCTCCTATTCCTCCTCCTATTTCTACTCCTATGCCTTCTCCTATTCCTCTTGCTTTTCCTCCTATTTCTTCCCCTATTCCTCCTCCTATTCCTCCTCCTATTCCTCCTCCTATTTCTTCTCCTATTCCTCCTCCTATTCCTCCTCCTTTTCCTCCTCCTTTTCCTCCTCCTATTTCTCCTCCTATTCCTCCTCCTATTCCTCCTCCTATTCCCCCTCCTATTCATCCTCCTATTCCTCCTCCTATTCCTCCTCCTATTCCTCCTCCTATTCCTCTTCCTATTCCTCCTCTTCATGCAACACTCCTTCTCCTCCACCTATTCCATTTCTTGCTTCTTCTTCCAGAAGGGTGACATCATCCATCTACTCGGGATCCACGATTCCCGTCTCTGCCGTGGAATCCTCAACAATCAGATAGGAACGTTCCGCTCCACTGACGTGGAACCGGTCCACGAGGATGGCATGCATCTGATCACCCCAAGACACACGAGACCGAGCAAAGGAAGGCGGCAACAGCGTAGACCAAAGCCTAAGACCATCGAAGATCTCCTGGTTCGCCTTGGATTACAGGTATGATTACAGGTATGATATTGGTGAATATTAAAAACTGGTATGCATAGGTATGATATATGGCCGATATTAGAGGTAGGGTCTATGACGAAGATATGGTTAACGTATAATGAATATGATAGATAAGCAGCATATAAAGGTATGATATGTATTATGAAGGTATGATATGTATTATGAAGGTATGATATGTATTATGAAGGTATGTTATGTATTATGAAGGTTATGATATGTATTATGAAGGTATGATATGTATTATGAAGGTATGATATGTATTATGAAGGTATGATATGTATTATGAAGGTATGATATGTATTATGAAGGTATGTTATGTATTATGAAGGTTATGATATGTATTATGAAGGTATGATATGTATTATGAAGGTATGTTATGTATTATGAAGGTTATGATATGTATTATGAAGGTATGATATGTATTATGAAGGTATGATATGTATTATGAAGGTATGATATGTATTATGAAGGTATGATATGTATTATGAAGGTATGATATGTATTATGAAGGTATGTTATGTATTATGAAGGTTATGATATGTATTATGAAGGTATGATATGTATTATGAAGGTATGATATGTATTATGAAGGTATGATATGTATTATGAAGGTATGATATGTATTATGAAGGTATGTTATGTATTATGAAGGTTATGATATGTATTATGAAGGTATGATATGTATTATGAAGGTATGATATGTATTATGAAGGTATGATATGTATTATGAAGGTATGTTATGTATTATGAAGGTTATGATATGTATTATGAAGGTATGATATGTATTATGAAGGTATGATATGTATTATGAAGGTATGATATGTATTATGAATGTATGATATGTATTATGATGGTTATGATATGTATTTTGAAGGTTATGATATGTATTATGAAGGTATGATATGTATTATGAAGGTATGATATGTATTATGAAGGTTATGATATGTATTATGAAGGTATGATATGTATTATGAAGGTATGGTTTGTGAGAATTAAAGAATGGTATGTGTAGGTATGATCATAATAAGGCAGGTAAGAAACATGTGATGGAGATATTGGTTGTGAATATTGAAAAATGGTATTTGGAGGTATAATCAAACTTTTCAAAGTGTGGTAGATTTAAGCATGATCAAGGTATAGTCAGTTAAGGCCTTGTTTACACAGGTATGGCTAAATATAGGAAATAATGAAGGAATGGTACATACGTCTCGAGGGTATGAGGAAGGTATGGTAACTAAGGGTGTAAATCCATTGTTTAATCGTTAAGGAATGATCACACTATGGTACATCATGGTGTGATTGAAGAATGTTAGGTTTTGGTATGAGAAAGTATATCCCATAATACAATACAACTGTAATTTAATACCGCATTTCTTCCAACATTTCTGCTCAGAAGTGCACACACGCCTCTACGGCGCAATTGCAGTTGTACTTCAGAGCAATAGTGCGCGAAGGACTTGCTCAAGGTCCCTACGCGGTGATCGACGCCTCGGTCGAGGGTCGAACCCGCTCACTCAGCGTTAACGGCCGACCGCTCTAACCAATCGGCCACCGTGCCACGCTTATCGTAAGAAGAGAGGAAGGAATGTTTTGCTTTTCAACGTCTTTAATTAGTTGAAATGAATTGAAGTTGAAATGAAACGAATTATTGCTCTGATTGTAACAGCCTCTCACGTCTCTCTTCCTTCATCATGGCTTTGCAACACTCGACGACTTCAGTGAACTGGATGAAGCGGATCTCGATGAACTGAAGATCTCGAATCCAGAGGAGAGGGTCAAGCTACTGACCGCTGCCCAGCTCCTGTTGGACACCGAACAGAACGGTAAGGATTCGATTGAGTGATCGATTGATTGAATGAATTATTGTTAATGACTGACTCATTCAATGAGTTAAACCACTTAACAATCACACTTTCGTCACTGATTGACTGACTGACTGACTGATTGCTTCATTAGTACATTCATTCAATTATAAATCACTCCCTCACTCACTCCCTCACTCACTCGCTCACTCCCTCACTCACTCACTCCCTCACTCACTCCCTCCCTCACTCGCTTCCTCACTCACTCCCTCACTCATTCCCTCACTCACTCACTCGCTCACTCACTCCCTCACTCACTCCCTCACTCACTCACTCACTCACTCACTAGCTCGCTCGTTTGCACATAAATTTATTCATAACTTACTCATTCATTTATTCATAAATCACTCGCTATCACACTCTTTCACTCCCTCACTTAATCACTCACTAACTCGCTCAGTCGTTCACTCATACATTCATTTATTCATTTGTTCATAACTTACTAATTCATTCTTAAATCACTTGTTCACTCACTCACTCACTCCCCCACCGATAGATTTATTATTCGATCGATCTGATCAATTCTGACTACCTCTGATCTTCGTCGCCAGAGTTCGATTCCTACAGTCGTTCGGCCAGTCAGTCACCCGCCCTACAATCTCACGATGCCTCCAGTCAGACGGTCCTCACGCACTTCTCCACCCGCGAGCGCTCCGTCTCGGCCACGGACAGCGGCGCCTCCCCGGTTCCTCTTCCTGCTCTTCCCCTGGGCGACCACCGCCGCTACGCCAGCGAGACGTCCTCCGACGACCAGGAGGTGCTGTCGATCACCGCCAACGGTACGATCCTCATCTCATGGGCTACAGGCGACGCCTCTCAAGGCTCCTCGACTCCCAAGCAGTCCTCCGGCATCTCGCTGTCCGACTCCAGCCTTGCAGAGACCGGATCCAGACCGCGCCGCTTAACCGTAGACCGGCCGCCGAGAAGAGGCCCAGATTCCAGGGGGCAGAGGACCCAATCGCAGCCGGGCGGAGCAGGGACCCAGACCGATGGAGTTGTCCCTATGAAAGGGGTATCGAGACGGACTCGGTCGCCCCTTGAGGAGTCAGTGGCGGTGAAGCCTTCCCCTCCTGAAGGAGCCGCGACGCTCGTGGGCAAGGACGCGGCGGGCAGTCCTAGTGTAAAGACAGCGCGTGTGAGGCAGCTCGTCACCTCGTCTCCCCTTCGGTGCTCCGATTCGTCTCTGGGGAGTCTTGGGTTCCTGGAGTCTAACGCTTTGGTCGACGACTCCCTCGTCAGTCAGCCTCGACCGGATAGTCTACCTGAGCAGGTAGGTTGAGCGCGGTAGAGACAATTCCGCCACTGTTCGCGTTCCGACAATGCCAGTCCCGAACCTGGATAAAGGAGGAGGGAGACCCTAGTGAGCTTTGTTATCACACGGTGTCGTTAAACTGCAGCTAACTGCTTGAGTTGGTAACTCACTGGTGGGTAGTTTACAGCAAGCCAGATGAAGTACCAATGCTTTGGAAAGCAGTGTGATGGTTTATGGTCAATTCACTGAGGCTTATGGACAGGTGTGTCTGTTCATCTGTACAGATAGGTTAATTGTTTAAGGTTATTTATCTATCAGATGTGATGATTTACCTGTGCAGGTAGGTTCTTTTAAGGTAATCTACCTGACAGGTGTGGTAATTAACACCTACATAAATACAAGTAGGTTGCCTTAAGGTAATCTACCTATTAGGTGTGATGTCTTACCTGTGCAGGCAATTTGTTTTGTGGTGATTTACCCACCCAGTTATGAGATTTACCTGAGCAGGTAAATGTCGTTTGCCTGCGAAGATGGGTTTTTTATGGTTGAGTTTCCTTTTGGGTTATTTACCTGAGCAGGTATACCTTGCATTAAAGCAATGTGCGTCATAGACGACTTCTTGCATACACTCGCACAGATAACACCTGTTAGATACACTCATGCATGCATACACACCAACACACACACACACGTATGCTCACACACACACACGTATGCTCACACACACACACGTATGCTCACACACACACACGTATGCTCACACGCACACGTATGCTCACACGCACACGTATGCTCACACGCACACGTATGCTCACACACACACGTATGCTCACACCCACACACGCATGCTCACACACACACACACGTATGCTCACACACACATATGCTCACACACACACGTATGCTCACACCCACACGCGCATGCTCACACACACACGTATGCTCACACACACATGCATGCTCACACACACACATGCTCACACACACACGTATGCTCACACACATGCTCACACACACACACACATGCTCACACACACACGTATGCTCACACCCACACGCGCATGCTCACACACACACACACATATGCTCACACACACACACGCATGCTCACACACACACGCATGCTCATACACATGCTTTCTCTCTCTCTCTCTTTGTGTCTCTCTTTGTTTCTCTCTCTCTTTCTCTCTCTCTCTTTCTCTTTCTCTTTCTCTCTCTCTCTCTCTCTCTCTCTCTTTCTCTCTCTCTCTCTCTTTGTCTCTCTCTCTTTCTCTCTTTGTCTCTCTCTCTGTCTCTCTCTCTTTGTTTCTCTCTCTGTCTTTCTCTCTCTCTCTTTCTCTTTCTCTCTCTCTCTCTCTCTCTCTCTCTCTCTCTCTCTCTCTCTCACACACACACACACTCACACAATTTCATTAAGAGTAACCATTGCAATTGTTTTTCAGATGCGACATGGGGCAGGTGATGGTTCTCCTCCTCCGCAGCCAGTCAACGACTTCCTCTCATCCCTCGGTCTTTCCATTTACTCCAGTCAGTTCGCCCTCCATCGATTGACCACAACTGACCAGCTCCGGCGGCTGGACAAAGTCCAGCTGCGAGCCATCGGCGTCCGAAGTGACCAGCACGTCCAGCAATTGGTCGAAGCTCTTGACCATGACTGGACCATAGGGCGGAGGGCGGAAGTAGCAGGGGTGGAAGCTCAGGTACATCCGATCGCAGGGGGAGTGGTTGGAATGGTGAACAACCGGAAATCTTGGACTGTGTCGAGGGGGGAGGATGGGTGTCCCTCGCCGAAGGGAAAAGGTGCGTCAAGGGGTGTCAAGGTCACGGACAGGGTTTGACCCTCTGAACTTGGAAACAGGGAGTTGTTGTTTTGGGATTATGGATGAGTTAGATGATCCTGGCATGGTGGGGTTTAGTGGTCTGTAAGTTATAGACTTGGCCCTTATCTTATCACAGTTATTATTATAATTATTACTGCTACTATTACTTTTATTATCATTATTGGTAATAGTAATAGAATTGTTATTGTCCTCATTTATTATTATTATTATTTTCCCAAGGTATATATGATCCCTTGGGATTAAAAAAATTAGGGGGCATTGTTCTGGCTGGTCTTTGCAGATGGTTTTATTGGTAGAAAAAGTGTTTATTATTATTATTGTTATTAATTTTTGCACTGAGTTACTTTGTTCCCCAGGGACTTTGAGATTACTACTACAACTACTTCCACCACTTTCACTTCCACCACTACTTCCACTTCTACCACTGCCCCTACCACCATCACTGCTACCACCACTTCCCCATTACTATTATTATTATTATTATTATTACTATTATTATTATTATTATTATTATTATTATTATTATTATACATATATTAAGTGCTACTATCGAATGACAAGACTTCAGTCAATGTGGCTGAGCAATTGTGGGTGAATGACTTGGCAAAGTGCCCTACGCTGTAGTCACCTCACAGGAGGGTGGGACAGGAAGTCTCCTACCCCTTCTCTCCCAATTGCAAGACAATCAATCGCCTAACATGGCCCAGTATTTCTGTACAGCATAGTTTGACAACGGTTAATAGGTCTACATGTCTGTAATTAGGGCTCTGTTGGTTTGCATCACACAAACAAGTTGACTGCTGAACTTTGTATGTAAACACACGCGATATGGGACGTGTATACACGTCCCTAGCGATCAACGTGTTAGCTGTTGAACACGAAAAACATTGTAGGGTCTACCTGCATAACATGAAATTGCAGAGTGAATGAGTTGCGCCTGTCATCCAGCATCATCTTGCCTGTCATCCAACATCACCTGCCTGTTATCTAACATCGTCTGTCCCCAAGCTCCCGTACTTTCCATTCTAGACTTAAGTCGCACCTTTTCAGGAACTTCTACCCATACTCGATGCGCGGTCTTCTCCTTTTATATCCTCTACCAAAACGATACCATTCTTAACATTCTATGCTCTGTCTGTCTGTCTGTCTGTCTGTCTGTCTGTCTGTCTCTCTCTCTCTCTACCTACCTACCTACGCTGCAGACCGACTTTTAACCGGACTTCGACCTCCCACGGACTACACAACGTTTCCCGTTGGACAACCTCTCTGCTTCGATTCAGCCTCGTGGATAAGCTGGTGCCCTGCCCTGCGCGTGGCTTTCAAGTGACGCTTTAGAAGTTTGGAGATTACGAATTACGATTACGAGATGTCTGGTCACAGTCTGGAGATTACGGTTACGACAACGGGTTTTATTCACGCAACGCTGTGTTGCATATCTTAATTAGGATACGATGAAGATTACTAACGATAGGCTTACATATTTTCGTCTAAATATTTTCTAATTTCTGAAGATTTCAAAGATAGTTTTATTTCGTTTATTGGTTCGGTTGGCTTGAAGCTTTGTGGGCTCGGTTCCAGTTGCCAAGACAACGGCTGCTATGGCGACGAGTTTTAGAGTTTGCTGTGTATTGCTGTTTGAACTACTTGTCGCTTTGGGTGTATTGAGTGCATCGATGTATGCCTAGATATATCGGAGAACATCGGGTTAGATCAAACGCTATTTGGGCCAGATGAAGGCGCTATATAAATGGCCTATTATAAATGGCACATACAATACGTCTATAAAAGATTTTGACTAAATTCTGTAAATTTTCTGGCAAAATAATAAGTTGTTGTTATTATTAATTGTATTGACGAGATTTTGTACAACTGCGCATGTTGTAACCTACGCTTACACCAGCCAATTATGTGGACTGGACGAGTGCAAGGACCACAGCAGCGTCTGCTACTACTAGGCATGATGTGTAGGCTAGGTCTAGCTGTGTAATGACAAATTTTTATAGCGTCAATTTTAGAGACGTGAACTAAACGCCAGAAAATATTTGTAAGAGTTTGAAGATTTTGAGGTATAGACTACAATTTTTTTAACTTATGCATATCGTCATTTGGACTAGCGATCGATGTTGGGCTATTTGCGTCTGGTTTTGTAGGCCTATATATAATATTTTTCATGATATATTTAATATATATAATAAAATATTATATAATAAGGAATTTGGAAATGAGATATCTGTAGACCTACCTCTATAGTATTTTTACACGCACGCTTGCAAGTTACTTTTATACATTTTTCAGAAATCTCAAGATCTTACCACATATTGGCCTAAGTGATAAACCTCAAGATTGGCCAAAGTGTAAACTTACTGAAAATTCCAAGGAACTGAAGAAGAAAAAGTCGTGACGATAACACGAATGTCATTCGTTAATTTTAACATTTAGGCCTACATAGCTCCCTGCGTCTCTACGGAAGTCTACCCGCAAGTGCTCCCAGCCCAACCACAGCGATACAAATCGGTCTTGAGCAGCTTGTAAGAAAGGCGCAATAGGCCTACTTCCTTTGTAACAGTTGCGAGATTCAAGGCCAGTTCAAAGAATCGTGCACGTAGCCTGAGACAGGAGTGTATGTAGAAAAGTGGCCATTGCGGCGGGCAGCAGGGCACGTGTTCGGTTATGGACCTATGGTCCCATACTTTACGTCCATTCCGTAAGAGGTTGAAAATCATCTTTCTTGAGTTCTGCCCGGTTTTTAGCAGTTAAGTCGAAGGTACCTCTGATAATTTACCTGGAAATGCGCTATATTGCCTGACTATGATCAGACTATGTATTATTTAATATAATATACATTACATTACATGCAGGCTGCCTTTCGAAGTTAGCTTCATATCGTCACAAACATGCACGCTGAAGCCAATTATTTGATTGATCGTAGGCTAGGCTAACCCATTGGGCTTTATAGACATTTAAGACTTAGGAAATCTATTTCTAAGTGCATGCGTCATATTATAACCACGATGTAAAATATACCTTATATACCATGATTAAACCTAAACCTCCGTAAATGTCATGGAGAGCAATTATTGTGGCGCGATTTTTTTATCGAGAGGGGCGCCACCTGCAATACTAGTTTAAAATAATAGCGCTACAAAAGAATATTGTTTTCGGAATGGAGAAATGGCGGCTTGCACAGCAACAGCAGCTAGTTTGATTCCGCAGTTCATCAGCATCAAATGGAATGGCAAGGAATATAAAATTTCTGGACTGTCTGACGTGGCAACCGTTCGAGACCTGAAAAAAGCAATTTCTGCCGAAACCGGGGTTCTACCTGAGCGACAAAAGCTCATGGGGTTGAAACATGCCGGTTCGTTTCTTTTGCTTCTATGCATTGCAGTCTGCTTTTTAAAAATGGCTTCTAACCCCCCAAAAATGGATTTGTAAATATTACCAACTCTTACAATTGTATTACTCTGATTCGTTTAAATGTTGGTACTGGTCCGGATTTACTAACTCACTCAAAATCTCACAAAGCTTTACATGGCGATGACTGAAGAAAACCGTGTAAATAGAAACTATTGATAAAAGAAATTATGCTTAAATGGAAGCTGGATTAATGAAAATATCATGCTGAAGTAGATGCAGGATTAATGCGAGAATGTCGTCACGATGGAAGTGGAATCGATGCAAACAAGGCCGTGTACGCAAAAACTAGATTGATGATGAGAAATAATACTAAATGGAAGCTGGATTGACGAAAATAATATGCCAAATGGGATAGATGAAAATATCATGCTTAAGTAGTAGCTGGTTTGATGCGAGGATGCCGTGAGATTTGGAGCCGAGTTAGTATCTCTGGATCTGTACCTAAATGTTGGTGTTTTATCTCGTATTTAACTCTGTTCATCCTGTTTTCTGAACAATTTTTTTCTTTTGTTAGTCATAAACCTACATTTGCACTTTTTTCATTAGTGGGTCAGTTTGGAAATCTAGTCTTTCAGACAAATTTTAGCGGAATAAATGCAAACAGGAGTTTTGAGAAAGTGCTTTCATTCTTGACAATAATTTTGACTTCAACCTGACTTGGTATCTTGCAGTTTTATTCTAACAGAATAGAAATATGACTTGTTGTTTATGGCTCATTTTACTGATAGAGTAAAAAAAATTAATTTGGCACTGATATCTGACTTTAGCGGGTAAACCACAGAACAGCGATGATTCCCAACTGGCTGATTTCCAGTTGACCCCAACAACGAAAATCATGATGGTTGGAACTAGAGAAGAGGAACTAATCAAAGCAGTTGAACCACCAGCTGAACTTCCAGAGGTTGTGAACGACCTCGACGTTGGAGATGAGGAGGTTTTGATCCAGGACAGGTATTAACGGATATATTGTAATATCAGCTTCTTTGGTGGTATCAATATCACAGTAGGGTGGGTTGGTTCCAGCTATGTTGCATTAAAGTAACACTGTCATCCGCTCGCTTACTTCCACTGCTACTGGTGCCCTTGTTCATACCCTTACTTCTTTGTCATGACTATTGTTACCTATTTATGTCCTTCACTGGCTACCGGTTCAAAAGCGCATTACTTTCCGCATTGCGACACTAGTTTGGCGGTGTCTCTCTGGTTGTGCGCCATCTTACTTGACTGAACTGTGTCGTCCGGTGTCTAGACTCCTTTCGCGCAGAGCTCTGCGCTCTTCTGCTAAAGGCGAGCTTCTGGTGTCCAGGGCCCGCTCATCGCTAATGCTGCGTCGAGTTTTCTCAGTGGTTGGTCCATCCACCTGGAATGGGCTCCCGATTGCCCTCCGTCTTCCCCTTACAATGACATACCTACTTTTTGTAAGCTGCTAGTCATTTCTTTTTGGCCGTGGCTGGGCTGGGAGCACCTCTGAGTAGTTTCCCTTGAAGAGGCGCTCTATAAATTAACGAAATGAATGATTGAATGAATCTAGGAGCTTTGCCTATGTGGGTCACACCAGCTGGAACAGCCTCCACCTTCTTCAGGAGGAGCTGCTTTCTCTTTCCCCTGCGGCCATCTGGAGGCGCCTGCAAAGGCTTTCCTGTTCTCCGTTTAGCTATGTGTTGAGTTGTTAGCGCCTCTGATATTGAGTGGCACTATATAAGTGTTCAATTACAATTACTGCTACTCTCCCTACGTTTACCTTCCAGCCAAGCGGATGGGTTACCTGGACTAGGAACATCCCACAGGGCAACACAGAAGCTGCTCTGTGGTTGGTCCCA
Organism: Bimastos eiseni; assembly: GCA_959347315.1. Classification (NCBI taxonomy): domain Eukaryota; kingdom Metazoa; phylum Annelida; class Clitellata; order Crassiclitellata; family Lumbricidae; genus Bimastos; species Bimastos eiseni. The sequence goes on from OY365822.1 coordinate 18,639,891, forward strand.
CTTACTGGATTATATGTTACCTAGTGTCCTATGATATAATCTCCTTGGACTTTCTCTACCTCTATTCCGTGAACCCTTAAAAATCATTCTGTGTGATCCTTGTTTCTGTAGTAGTTTGGTCAAAAGCGCCTCTGACTCGTCTCTCTGAAAGAGGTGCTAGTAACAGCCTCCTCTTCCTTTTCCGGAGGAGCTGCTCTCTCTTCCCTCTGCTGCCTTCCAGAGGTGCTTGAAGACTTTCCTTGTTTTCCGTTTAGCTATATGTTAGTGCCTCTGATATCGAGTGGCGCCATACAGGTGTTCTTTTACAACTACAATAAATCTCTGACTACAGTTGCTGATGTAATGAGATTTCAGTGTACATCTATGTGTTCTTCGGTATTTGGTGTCTGCATTTATCAGGACTGAGTATCTGAACAAGGTGGAGAAGCGAATCAAGTCCTACGAGTTTAAGATGTTGAATGAGCCGAGACCAGGAACAAAACTCCTCGTCCTTGACGTCGATTACACCATTTTCGGTAAGGTCCGGTTGAATAATACTTGACACAACATGCTAACTCAATGGGTAGGGTGGGTAACAGACTGACCTGGTTTTGACCTAATTGCTGTGAGGAGTACTCACCTGTTATGACTGCTTGGCTAGAAATAGATAGACAGACAGATAGTTAGATAGATAGATAGAACTTCTTATGGAATATCTTGCCCCAAGGAGTGTGTCAGTGACACCAATCTAACCTTATAGTAATGATGGGATGTTACTGACCCAATTCTAACCCATGGCCATGAAGCCAACCCTATTCTAAAATGAAAGACCAAAGGGATAATGCAGTGAATTTGTTCTGTTCATCGGTAATGGTTATCATCAGAGCTAGACAAGTTTTGTTGTCAAGACCTGAGCCTCTACACCTTTGGTCTCAAAGACCAAAACTTGTGAGACCAAGGCTAAGAATCAGTGTCTTACCAAGACTTCCATTCCTTAATAAGTAAAATGTAAATTGGGACGACCTGCTATTTTTACCAGTCGGTTGGTAGATTCAAAGGTTTGCGATTCTTAGGTCCTTAGTCTTGCAAGACCAAGATTCGAGACCAAGACCGTTGGTCTCAAGGACAAAATACTGGAGATAGGTACAGTTTTCTTGTTTTTGTTTCCAAATCAAATATTTTTTATTTAACCTCAATTAGGTTAAGAGAGGAGAGGTAACGTAATTAGAGGTAAGTTGTGGTATGGTGAATTTAGGCAAGGCAGTTTAATCAGAGAGGTTTAATGCTATGATGGATCTGGTTTGATTTCTAGATCATAAGTCGGTTGCTGAGACTGGTCAGGAGCTGATGAGGCCCTACCTGCATGAATTCCTAATGACTGCCTACACCTGCAATTACGACATTGTCATATGGTGTAGGTACACTTCCTTCTCATAGGTAAGGTAAGATTAGGAGAGGCAGGCGCTTGATTGCTTTTGTTTGATTGGCTGTTTGATTATTTCATTTGCTGATTGCTTGACTAACTGATTGCTTGTCAGACTAATCAATTGATTGGTTAATTGATTGCACTGAATGATTGTAACAATCAATTCACAGTACTTAATGTTTATGCAAAGAGATACGTTTCTATCCATTAGCCAGTGAGGAAGTTGATGCATCATATAGCCAATAAATTGGTCAATCATAAAATAAATTAAACCTTAAATCAATAAATTAAGTTGGAACACCATTGAATCCGTTGGTCGGTCTATTCTCACAGTAGCGTACAATCACTGCTTTACATTTGTTACCCTACTTTTGCTACCTTGCCTCGATTACCTTAAATTTCATTATCTTACCTCCATCACCTTACCTTAGTTACCTTACTTTTGCTACCTTGCCTCGATTACCTTAAATTTTATTACCTTGGTTCCATCACCCTACCTTTGTTACCTTACTTTTGATACCTTGCCTTGATTACCTTGTATTTCATAACCTTACCTCCATCACCTTACCTTTGTTACCTTACTTTTGCTACCTCGTCTTGATTACCTTAAATTTCGTTACCTTACCTTCAGCCGCCACCGGAATGAAGTGGATCGAGGCTAAGATGCAGGAGATCGGGATGACTGGTAACCAGAACTACAGAATCTCTTTCCTCATGGACAGTGCGGCCATGATAACAGTTCAGGCAGAAACATACGGCATAATCGAGGTAACGATCGCGGGTCAATGTTTTGTCATTTGCAGTTTATTGACACTGTGCGATAACAGATCATTAGTGTCGCCCTCCTCCTTTATTCTGGCTTGGGACTGGCACTGTCAGAACGAGAATTGTGGCAGAGTTACATGGGCCAACATCTTTTTTATTATTTAGCCGTTCTAAATCTCTTACTTATGCTCAATACTCAGTTATCCAACTGAGGGACAAAAGACTGGTATTAAATTACCTTTGGGGTAGTCCATGAAAAACGGATGCAGAGAGTGGACCCCTTCTTTTTGGCATTACCCTGCCACAATTCCGTCTGTGGCAGGGTAGGGTAATACAATGAATATTTGTTTGCTCATTAGATGCCAAACAGTGAATATTAATTTGCTTATTAAATGCCAAGCAATGAATATTAATTAGCTCATTAAATGCCAAGCTTCTGCTTGTTGATTCTCATTTTCTTGCCGATGATGCACAGTGAAGTTGTGTGTGCATTCATCTGACTTCCTATAGGTTTATTGGTGATATGACCCTCTTCCATGAATTCAGTTTCGGTGTCGTGTTTATGTCGTTCAGGTGAAACCGTTGGGGGTCATTTGGGGTCGGTTCCCCCAGTGGAGCAAAACGAACACAATTATGTTCGACGACCTCAGACGAAACTTCATCATGAATCCGCAGAATGGCCTCAAGGTTACCAAAGATTTGTGCATTGTCTTATTTATAATTAAGAACTTCAGGACAGAATGGTACTTATGTTATCTGTTTTTTATAAATAATGATCATTGTTTGCTCATCAAACATGGTGAGATAGGTAGATAAATATATTGATTGATTGATTGATTGATAGATGTAGATGAACCTCAAAGAATGGAAACAGCAGTGAATTATAAATTCATGTGAATTCCCAGGTGATTATTATGAATCTCGGGGAATTTTACTTTTTCAAGGTGATTTTGTTTAAGGTGATTCCTGAATCATAATTGCCAAGGTGATTTACTGATTGATGCAAAACCTGTCGATGGGAGTCTGTTGGTTGGTGCGTGGGCCCACCACTGGCAACTCTTTCAGTTTACTGTGCATAGTTTTGCTAACCGATGTCAAATATTTGTTAGTGATGACAATTGACATCATTTAGGCTAGCTCAGAGAGTGTCTCTGAGTAAATATCTTGAAGAGGCGCTATATAAATGCTTTAATACATTACTTAAGGTGTTTTCCCCAGTTCATAAGACTCTCACTGAGATTTTACGGATTTAAAATAACGTTAGAGAAGCTAAGAGAAACTGGTGCTATATAAATTAAAGATGGAAAATGGTTGCTGTTTGTAGATCCGTCCTTTTAAGGAGGCACATTTCAATCGGTCAAAAGACAAAGAGTTGAAACGATTGGCCAAATATCTCAAATACATTGCAAAATTAGACGATTTCAGTTCGCTCGACCATCGCCACTGGGAGAGGTGAGAGGGTTTCGAAGCCTAGTCGGTCGTTTGGATATGTATGATAATTAGGGAATGTTTGATCTAATGGTAATGTATGCAATTATTAGAAAATGGGTTGGAAATGTGGGATATAAGTGCGTGATCTAATATAGGAAATGTATGCAATCATTAGGAAATGGTGTTTAGAAATGTTATAAGTGAGAAATAATTGCTTGATCTAATGGAAATGTAATATAAATAGGGAAAATGGTGGTTTGGAAATATATAACTGAGAAATGCTTGATCTAATGGCAATGTATTCAGTCATATTTGGAAATGTTATAAGTTGGAAATAAATGCTTACTCTAATGGATATGTATGATCATTGGTCAATTGATGTTAGTTTGGAAATGCATTATAACTGGGAAATACAGCCGTATACAGATGATGAATCATTGAAAGGACTGCTGTAGATAATGGTTTTTCTATGTTTTACGCAAGCAAGAACACTTGTACTTCAATTCTAAGAACCTTACAAATGTGTTATGGTATGGACAGAGTCTGGCAGATCGTAAAGATACTGCTTATTTTGAGCTTGAAATCTTTTCTCAGTTATTTGTTGTGATGCCCAGGGGCGGCGATCCCGAAGGAGGGTCGAGGGGGACATGTCCCCCTCGCCTTTTACAGAGAGAGGACAAGTTATGCATGTTTCCCCCCCACATTTCCTACCCCTATCATTGGGTGTCCCCCACCTGTCAAATGAGATCGTCTCCTCTGCCCAACACAGATATTTGAGTTAATGGTTTAAGTGAAATTTTTGCTAAATTATAAATTTCACTAGATTTAGTATTATGATAATCGTTTCAGTAGTTTAAGGGCTTTGTAAAAAAATTTTTTTACCAGGTATTGTCGAGACCACAAACAGTCCCGCAGCAAGAGACCGCGCCAGAATGACGCAGACGTCATGGATTGACTGCCAGCCGGTTGGCATCTGCCGATGCGCATCGAAAACCAGACCTATCTTCTTTTGTGATATTCCGTTTATCCCCGACTTTTAGGCGACTCGAGAGAACTTCTGTTTGCACGCCTTACAGTCAAGATTAAATTTTGTTCGTTTAACAGTTTTTATATTGAGCGATCACTGGAAATCTTTTCTTTGGCTGTAGTGAAGAAATTGGTTCTGTCTGGTGTAACATCTACACTCGTTCTTTAGTTGCTTATTAAACAATGGTAGTTGAAGCTGTGTTTGTGTGTGAAGCACTTTAATAGTATTCTTAATGATTAATTTTTGATGGATGATGTTACTATGTATCCAAGTGCTCTAAGATAATCAAGGAAGTTTCTTTTCATGGCTCACACAACACACGAGTTGTCAATGAAACTGGCACGAGACGGGTAGAATAAGCTCTCTGGGGTTGAGTGAGTAATGATTTCACCCTATGAGGAGATCCTAAAGTACACCAACACCTACGGCGTCTTCACTTAATTAATTATAACCAATGTCAGAGGCAAATAAAAGGGCTACTTACTTGCTTAAAAAGTCAAAAATCGACCACATTTTTTATCTTTGGATCTCGTTAATACATTCATGACGTCATTTTTGTCCCTTTGCATATATTAATAGAATAGGGCTTTCCTCAGGAATGCAATGTACGGAAGACAAAATGAGCAAAAATACAAATGCCGTTTCTTGACTTTTGAAATTCGCTACGAACCTACACATTTGGTGGTGGAGACGACACGCACACACATTCAGTGTGTGTGTGCGCGTAGGGGTTCCACCACAAAATGTGTAGGTTCGTAGGGAATTTCAAAAGTCAAGAATCGGCATTCGTATTTTTGCTCATTTTGTCTTCCGTACAATGCACATAACAGCGATTGAAGATAGCCTTATTCTGTTAACTAGACATCGAGTGCCAAAATATGATATATTAAGGAGATCCTAATATCAGCTATATGTTCAATTTTTGACTTAAGTTAGAACTTAGTAGCCCTTTTATTTGCACCTGACATTGTTTTGCTGCTGGTCTTGTGTAATTAATTGAAGATGCCACGGGTGAACTTTGTATCGTTTTTGGGTGAATGTTAGTGAATTATTGTCACGGTGGTCTCATGTGCAGCAGGATCACCTCTGCCTGAAAATACGTTCGACGGAGATTTTGTGGAGAATTTGTGCAAACTAGATGTGTGATTGAAGAGCTTTATCGGAGAAACAACGTCTAGCAAACTTCACTAGAGAAACATTGTAGGTTTTACGAACGGTGTATGTCAGTCGAGTGATATCGGATCCCGAAGGACAACTGACCAACATACAACAGGAAAGTAACAGACGTTGTATGCTGGTCAGTTGGTCATTTGTTCGGAACCTTAATTCACTCAACAAATATGCACAGCCCGTAAAATCTCCTATGGACGTTCATTGACTTTTCTTCGATAAAGAGCTCTTACTGTAGTCCCTGCAGTGTTTGAATAAATCTCAATAGAACGCTTGATATGAAACTCCTATCAAAAAAGCTTTACGAAGCAATAATAGGTCTACAGCTGAACCGACCATATCCTTTATAAAGTCTACTGTCCTAAGTGAAAGGATTGTTTCTGTTTGACCGCCAAAGGCAAGTGCTCGCACATCTGTAAACAGACGACCTCCTCGAGCTGCACTCATCCCTTCCAGATACCGGCCTGGTTAGGTGCAGGTCGCTAGGGGACCACTCCTATCATGTCATGGTTCGTTGATTACAATCCAAGAACAATCACGCATCCATTCACACACACAGAAGACAAACATTGAAAAATAAGTATGTAGAATTATGTGTGTCGATTCGTGCCTCCCTCCCCTAGTCTCTAGAACAAATCCCTCTACTTTCTTCTTCTGTTCTTATAAAAAACAAGACATTAGAATATCTTAAAACGTGTAGTACGTCTAATCAAAACCAAAATGCCATAATATGCAAAATCATGTGAACGATCGTGAAATAGTAAGTATTAATTAGTTCTTTTAGAAAATCAACTAAAATCACTATTTTACTAGGAATTGTAAAGAGCAGATTTTTAGCAGTAGTAGGTTCAACGCTACCGCCTGTCGCAAGCACCTTCAGACCTCGGACAAGGGTATGTGTTGTAAAGGACTCTGCGGACATCAGTAAGCTTGTTTTATCTGTGGACGACCTCATGACTTTTTTTGTATGGAGCACCTCAGAGTAGATGTCCTCAGTGGCGCTAAATAAATGCTCAATTACATTATGATGGTCTAGTGGTCATCCTGCTTGACTGTCAAGTCCCTAGATAGGAAACCAGTTTTTTGGGAATTTCTCTACCTGCTTAACTTTGTGTTAAGTCGTGAGCACCTCTGATTACAGGTGGCACTATATAAGTTTCCAATTACAATTCAATTACAATTAAGTCGTTAAAAATTATATTATTATCCAAGTTTACACACAAGGCGAAATCTCTAACGAATCGGCAGCTGCAGACTTAAACCCCCAGAGAAACATTGCGGCTGATCGCAGAACTCTTCCAGGCATTGCCACTCCCAAGTCTGGATAAAGGAGGAGGACGACTCTTTTGATTTTTGTTATCACACAACACTGCCAAACCGAAAATACTATCAGTGGCGTAGCGAGGGGGCGAACCGCTCCAGGCGGCACTTGTCCTAGGGGCGGCATTTTCGGGAAAAAAGAAATTTAAAAAAATATTTTTTTATAACTTGCACTCTTCAAGATTCTTGCTGCTCTTGTCTAAACCTAAAGCTTTTTTTGCTATTTCTCGACTTAAAACTAACATATACGATATACCAAAGGACCATCGAATAGCACCTAGTGTCAATAAACACGTTGCAAAATGGCAATGCCGCCCCTGTCTATCTTGCCATGACTTTTGCACCTATCAAATGAAAATTTTTGCAATTATAATAATTCTTAGATTGATGAGAAATCATTCTTTATTAAGTAAAAAGTTGGATTAATTAAGGACAATCTTTGCTTAAATATAAATTTGATATATGAAAAAACTTGCAAAATGCATCACCCCATTGATGCAAATAAAGTTTTATGAAACAGAAATTTGAGTAATGAAAGACGTTTTTGCCTACATTGAGTGATGAAAAAATTAATGCAAAGTTGGATTCACAATCGAAATCTAACTAAAATAGAAGTTGGATTTATCAAAAAATCTTTCTTAATTAGAATCTGGTTGATGAAAGAGTTATTCCCTAAACAGAATTTGGATTTTCAAAACTAAAACTAATTAAAATAATCTAATTAAAACCTCTCTTAAGACCCACAATTAGAGAATCACTACATTACAATTTAGCAATTCTTTCAATTGAACGCTCTTGACAACCACAATTAACTTTGACAAGGTTATTAGTAATTTTGCTGCAAGCCGGGAAAGCAAGAAAAGTTAATTTTTAAATTGTAACAGTAGACAGGTAAAATGAAAGTATGAGACCGTACCGTATCCGTATGATAAGTTCATTCATTGTGAAAATTTATATAGCACCCCTTTAAGGTTACTACTCATGAGCGCTCCAATAAGTCAAAGTTATCAGTTACTACTCCATTCTAAGTACCATAACTTACTATGGTCTCACTATGATTAAATTATTGTTTAGGCCTAGGACTTTCTTTTCAATACGTATAGAGAAAGAATAGGCCCTATGATTTGTATTGTTTTGTTTTAATTTTATGGGGACTTTTTATAGTCCCCATAAAATTAAAACAATATGGGGACTATAAAAAGTCCCCATAAAATTAAAACAAAACAATACAAATTTATGGGGACTATAAAAAGTCCCCATAAAATTAAAACAAAACAATACAAATCATAGGGCCTATTCTTTCTCTATACGTATTGAAAAGAAAGTCCTAGGCCTAAACAATAATTTTCGATCTAGCCTGGAAGACGTTTAGTAACTTTATTGTGAGACTTGCTTTATTTGTTTGTTTTATAACTGGTTAATTTTTTAAAGTATACAATCTTGTTCTATTTTCATATCTTTATATCTAATGATAATGTATTTTAATTAGTCAAAGGACGTACAGCTTTAATTTTGAAAGTGCATGCTGATGCTGTTACTAACTGTAGGCCCTACAATTATTTGAATACCGAATAGAATAATCGTAATGCATATAAGAGCTTAATGAAAGCACTCAAAACAGGCACCCTATACCTATCTCCTTGTGCATATCTCGGGGTAGGCCTATATATGCAAGAACGAAGTGAGGCAAAAATAGGCAGAGGCGGCATTTTATACCTTCGCCCCAGGCGGCGCTTTGCCTCGCTACGCCACTGAATACTATTACTAGTACTCTTCTAATTTTAGAATCTTAATCTAAGGGACATTTTTTCAAGCATGGTTTCAACCAAATTATCCACCACTTTCTAATTACACTTAGTAACTCACATTAAACATAATTATATTCGTGTTAATTATTACTTCCAATAGACACACAGCAGTATGATTAAGATGATTACAAGTTATCACAAGAGTTGAATTTAATGTATGGCAGCTATGCAAGGTACTATTATTCCTTTTACCAATGCCACCTAGCAAATGTAAAGCCCAGTAGTGGAATTCGATCGCACGTCAATGTCGATCCTCTGCAGTGTTACCATTCTCTGAATCCCTTTCCTCTGTCAGTCTACTGAAATCAGCGGAAATGGAGATTTGCCATCTTGTCACTCTCTAACTAGTACTGACCAGCAGCGCCTGTGGTCGATGATCAAGACTATGTTGACGATCAAGACTCTACGTCTATGATCAAGACTCTACGTCAGAGTCTGAAACTCCGTCGATCTCGTCTGGATTTCCGCCTATTGCTTTCCAGAACTGGAGCGTCACTTGTTTTGCGTACTCTTTCCTCTGGTCCGACGGTAAGTTGGCAGCGGTAGCTGGAAAAGACCAAATCCACAGTTTAATCACAGAACTATTAAAACTTCTGTAATGCATTTGTCATGATTCACAAGATGTTTGTTTATTGAAATTAGTGGGAATATATATATAATTAATATATAAACACATATGAGTATATGTATATTTAAATATGGAGATTTTTTTGTATAGCACCACTTTTAGATTGCACCACAAATGCTCTGGAGCCACAACCCTTTCTAGAATAATATGATGAGGAAATATAAAATTTCAGTTATTGTAATCAAGTATTTATATAGCGCCACTTTAGGTCAGAGGTGCTCCTGACATGGACCAGTACCTTCACTGATGAAAAAGGAAGCTTTTCGGGCATTTACGGAACTGATCAGAAGTCAAGGTAAAATAATTGGTTCTATGGACTGAGGAAGCCAGCCAGTTCCAGCTGGATTAACCCACAGTAAAGTTTTCCAACTCATTTATTTTAATTGGCTTTTAATATCTTAACAATCCAGCCTTTTGTTTCGCATTCCAAAACCCCTGAGCAGTCGATTGACGCACGGCCAATATCGAAGGCTTGTCTTCAAGCCCTGTATAGAAATTGATCAGAAACAAAGAGTTTATTTGCCTTTCATTATCTGAAGTCGTTCAAAGAGTTTCTCAAAGGATTCTTCACCTTCCTCGTCGACGTCACGCTCGTCCGACAAACCAGAAATCATGGAATCTAAAGAAAACAACAAAATAACATCTCACGTAAGAAAATCTGTTAAGGCACGGCTGAGAAATCAAGATAAAGTGTTGGCGACTTCATTTCAATTGGCCTCTGCACATGATGGCAAGTACTCTTTCATATCACGTTATCTCCCATTGTCAGAGTATTGACGCCAGACTTTCCTAGCAGGTACAGAAATCCCAAAAAACTGGTTTTCCCTGTTAGGGACTTGACAGTCAAGCAGGATGACCACTAGACCATCATAATGTAATTGAGCATTTATTTAGCGCCACTGAGGACATCTACTCAGAGGTGCTCCAAACAAATAAAAAAAGTCCTGGGGTCGTCCACCGTTAAAACAAGCTTACTGATGTCCGCAGGGTCCTTTACAACCCATGCATGCCCTTGCCTGAGGTTGCCTGTATTTCAATACACGTCTCCCCCATCTTCACAAACAACCATTATGGACAGTTCTTGGTTCTTACGGCCTGTGTCTGATGCACGCACGAGTTAAACACAAAAGACATTAATTTCAATAAAACTGGTGCTCTATAAATTCATAATTAACCCAAAAAACGAGTGGCATGCCTATGATCTGCTGCGAAGATAGTCTGGTGTCAGAAGCCGATGATTCTGGACTGCCATCTTGTGTCGATGTTTGAACAGCAGCAGTTGCAGGGCTGTCGGACAGATCGATTCCCGGGGTGTCCTCTGGCTCGTGTTTCGTGTCCTGGGATCTGGGACTTCCTGACTCTGTGTTATTTTGATGAGTGGAACTGCTGCAGTTGTTCTGTGTCTGGTTTGAAACTGCTGCTTCGCTCATGAGTTTCTCAAAGTACGGACTTCGGAAAGATGGTCTGTCTGCAAATAGCCAAAGCCATTGGGAAAACACGTCATTCGAATCTAAATCCGATAGATACGAATGCTGATAAATCATATGTTTAGAAGCATCATTATTATGCATTTAATATGCAAAACTGTTGTCAATTGTGACTGAGGGATAAATCCGTCACTGCTTGCACTCTGACACTGCTTGCACTCAGTGCCAGTCCCAAGCCTGGATAAAGGAGGAGGGCAACGCTAATGATCATTGTCATCCCTCAGTGCTGTTTCAGACATAGATTACAACTTCTCTGCTGAGTTCTTACATGGCAATAGAGAAGGAGAATTGAGTCAGTATTCTATCAATCAAGCCATTCTACTACCAAGTACCAAGTACAAGGCACATTGAAGGTAGCCATGTACCAAAGCTGAGGGGTTTGAAAGGTTTTTCTATATAAATTTTCTGACATTCGCTTGATGTCATGAATATGAAATTCAAATCCTAACGAATTGAAAAGTTAGCCTTTAAAACAAAACCTCATTGTGACAGACTAATTGATATGGCCTGTAATCTACTGTTTCATGCTTACTGAGTAATTCACACAGCTACTGTTTGCAGATGATACTGTTGACATTGAGTGCAGAGTTTTGATATCTTAACTTGCCTATGATCTGTAATGTAATCAAAACATTTATATAGCACCCCTTCAAGATATCTACTCAGGGGCGCTATCTGCACTAGCATGAATAATATTGAGTGTCATTACCAAAGAACATTTTACATCAATTAGCAAAACTATGCACAGTCAGCTGAAAAGAGTTGCCAGTGGTGGGCTCACGCACAAGCGTGGAACCAACCAATGGATTCTGGTCTACAGCTGACAGATGGCATGCAGTACTAGTAGCTTTAGTTTAGTTGCCCTCCTCCTTTATCCAGAATTGGGTCTGGCACTGTCAGAGTGCAAACAGAGTCGGGGTAACAGATGGCATGGATGTTGAGAGTCTCTGATATCTGGGTAGTTCTGACTACCCTAACACACCCATGACATATTCATCCAGGTACCATCACTTAGCTTCAACAATTCAGGTAACTAACCTTTCATGACCATATTCGGCCAGGAGTGACAGCTCAGCGCTTCTGCAATTCGCTCGACTCCAAAAGACTCCTTGAAATCATCTGTAAAATGAACTCTTTTTGAGTACAAGACAAAACACTCAGCTTAACTAAGAAATTAATACAGGTTAAAAGTATCATACTAAAACATACCTCAGCATAGCCTTCAACAGACACAGACAGAGACAGAGACACATACACAAATATAGAAAGACAGAGGAAAGTAGGAAGACTTCCTCATTAAGTAGATGGACATATGGCATGCTCACAATTTCTTATTTACAGATAGTCAAAAGACAGACTTAAACACAGACTTTTAAAGGTCACATTGTTCAGATATCATTACAGACTGGGTTACGATCGGCATGGTCTAGTACAGGAGCGTAAAGTACATCATGAGGGACATTCTTGGCATTACCGTTGTGCTATCACACAGCACCCCAAAAAATCACAAAATGAAAATGAAGAAAACAACCTAATAGTAAAATAAAGGGTTGATTAAATCTTCTCATTTTTCAATAAAATAAAAGTCAAACGGCACCAACAGTTAAGTTTGTTTCAAAAATTATCTTAGAAACATAATATTTTTAATTCTTCTATATCCAAGAATCCTCTTGATGAGAACTTCCGCCAGGATCTAATAAATTAAAACAATGAACTGGCGATGACAGTAAGTATCCTGGTTGTGAAGATTGTTTTCTGAAGTCTCTTAGCTTCAAGCTAAAAATTAATTTGTAGAAGATAGTTAACTGTCTAGGTGCATGATTGAATGAATGAATGAATAAATAACCAGGAATGTGGTCTCGAGACCGTGGTCTTGGTCTCGAGACCGGAAAATTGCGGTCTTGGTCTCGAATGCGTCAGTCTTGGTCTTGGTCTTAAAGGAACGGCCTTGGGATTGGTCTCCATCTTAGGTAGGCGTTCTTGGTCATTTGCCATATCAGAGCAATTTCTTTGATATTTGTCGGTTATTTTTTTTATTAGAGACAGCGGATGTTTAGACCCTACATGATTGTTATCAATTTATGACGTGCTGACCATCTATATATTCATGTTACTGCGGGCAAAAAAATGCATTTGCAACGGAACCAGCCATTTCAAAATTTGCTTTCACAAATTTCAAGGTTTTGGAACAATCAAATAATTATGTGGTCCGCCTCGTGTAGTCACTCTTAACCTACAATTCCAAGTACAAGTAGGCCTACACCATTCAAACGGAACGTTAATCTACTTGTTCAGATGTCTTATTTAGAACCTATCGTATACTGTAAGTAATTTATTGTGATATTCTCAGGCCGAAGCCAAGGGCTGAATCCGCAAATGTTCAGAATGGCCAGTAAAACTGTTTCTGGATCATTATTAAGATTAGTATTCTTCAGCAATAAAAATTAATATTTTAAGCGTGGTATTCGATTTTAGGGTCTTGATAAATTGAATTGTTTATAAAAAAAAGCATCGGTCTTGGTCTCGGACCCTCGGTTTTGGACCACCCGGTCTTGGTCTCGGTCTCATGCCCAACACTGCAAATAACTAAATGAATGAATGAAAAACTAAATGAATGGAATAGTCATCTACCTTCATCGCTGCCATCATCGCTTTCTATTGGATGAAGTTCAACCAATTCAAAGGCGTTATCCAAACACCAACCGACCAATGAACGACGAGGCACGGCTACACACAATGAATATGCATTAAGTTCATCTAAATATTGTAAACAAATAAGAATATTCACAAAACCAAAACAAATATTTCCTGTCAGCAATAACTCCATCACTGTTCGCTTTCAGACAGCGCCAGTCCCAAGCCTGAACGAAGGAGGAGAGCGATGTTAATGATCTATGCTATCACAGTTTCATTAAACTGCAACTACCACTAAATTAATAAGCTGAATAATTAAAGCAGCAATTAATATTCATGAGTTCAATGAATGGCAGAAAAGAGTTCAACTCAAGAGAAAGGATCGTCATCAGCTCATTAGACACAATGCAACGAATATTCATTGGATCATTAAATGACAAATTATTAATATTCAATAGCTCATTACCAAAATAGAAATCAGTTAATATTCATCAGCTCATTAACAAAATAAAAATAAATTAATATTCAATAGCTCATTAATTAATTGTCGATCAAAGAGTTGATCATCGTTACCATCCTCATCGAGCGAGCGATCACAGACAAGGACTTGGACGGGCGATTCGATCTCTTTCAGATATGGCAGCCACATCTTCACCTGGTCAAAACTGGACACCTAAAACCAATCAAGAAAATAAATCCATTCAAAAAAGATAATAAAATTTACACAGATATGCAGAAATAAGTAGCTTAGTAGAGTTGCAAAATTATCACCTTTCAACAGCATCTCAAGGATACCAAACATGTTTATCCAACACATGTATATATGTGCTCGTCCCTCTGCTGCCCCGAGTCCACTCTAACTCTATTTATACTCGCCCTAAAACTGTCCTTTTCAGCCATGGGGTCAGGAGTGCTCCTGAGTAGTAACCCTGAAGGGGAACTATATAAACCCTCTCAACTTAGTCAGAGTTAAACTTCGCTGCTGCAAGAATATATATGCAGTGCCAGTCCCAAGCCTGGATAAAGAAGGAGGGCAATGCTAATGATCTTTGTTATAACACAGTGTCATTAAACTGCAACAACCACCACCACCTGGGATGGTATGAGATAGCACCAGAGAATTGAGAGGCCTGGAGAAGTCTTGGGAAGAGGCCAAGGGACAGAGACGAGGGACAGAGACGAGGGACAGAGACGAGGGACAGAGATGAGCAGAAAAGGTGAATTGCCCGATGTACAGACCTGCATGCGAAGGAATGAATACTAATTAAGCAATAGAAGTATCGACAACGCTGCTTCAGATGTAGGTTCCATATACAAACATTTTGGCTGTCACAGCTTCAAAACTGACTGCTTTTCATTGCACAATGGCCACAGCTGATTTATATAGGTCTGATTTATCACATCTTCTTTTATTAAAGAATCCACAGCAAATAACATTTATCTTGAATTGGCCTTGATTTAAACCAATCCTAAAATGTTTCAAGTTGCTCCATAGTGGCCGTATATATGACCTTCACCGTGCTCATTTATCATGGAGAGTTTGATCGAGTTAGATCTTTCACTACCGCTGTCTGTTTGAATATCATGTAATGCAGTGATTCCCAACCTGTGGCACATGGGTCAAAAATGGACGCCAGGCATGAAAAAGTGGCCCTCAACCTAACAAAGATTTTTTTAAATATGTGAAAAAAATGAATATTTGACAGAATAATTATTTTCTATTATAAATTTTTTTTTCTGTTTTTACTAATCTAAAATTATTAAATGATTAAACCGAAATTTATCCATGAGTAATTTGATTCCGTTTTGAAATAAATATCTTTTAAAATTTTAAATAATTATTTTAGACCATGGCCCATGATGTCCTCCAGCTAAATAAAAGTGGCCCTAAAGTCAAAATAGGTATTACAACATGGGAAGAATGTCAATTTAAGGCATTGAAGACGACCACTCTGTTGTGTTTCGTTTAAATATAAAGGTTGGGAACCACTGATGTAATGTAAACGAGCATTTATATGGACGCACCGCTGTTAAGGACCATACTAACCACAGATTAAAATCTACAAAGTAAGTAAGTAAGTAAGTATCTACTTTATTGAACCGCTTGCAAATGCAATGCGGGTAAGCCAGCATCGGGAAGCGAACAGCGGTCCGCACGCTCTCTATTGCATAGGTGCATGACACACTGCCTACTCTCTTAGTGTGGCATGGTGGCTGATCGGTTAGAGCGGACGGTCCCGTAACACTCAGTGAGCGCTGAATGAGCGGGTTCGACCCTCGTCCGAGGTGTCAGTCACTGTGTAGGGACCTTGAGCAAGTCCTTTGCGCACAATTGCTCTGCAGTACAACTGCAGTTGCGCCGTCGAGGCGAGTGTATGCACTTCTGAGCAAAACATTTTGGAAGAAGGGCGATATCAAATTTCAGAATAAATAAAAATAACTATTAAAAATGACCCAAATGACTGGGCTTTAGTGACCTTAGCAATACTAGCCTTAGGTCAAGACTTAAGTCCTATCCTCAATGTTGCCTTCCTTGGCCAGCTGGCCTCGGCTTTGGGGACAACAGTCCTCACCTGTGTTGAATCAAACGTGATGACAACGGCCTGGACAGCCTTTGCAAACTCTTCACTGCCGATCGTCCTGCTGTCAGTGATACACAGATTCACATCAGCCGTGTAATACTTTGTATCGACGTGCCATGGATATGAGACGACATTCTCCACAACGCAGGTGGATGTCGGCAGCTCATTCACTCGTAGAATTGCTGAAGAAACAAACCAAAGAAGACTGAAACGTGTGAGAATGAATGAGAGGGTGAATGAGTGAGTGAGTCTGAACAAATGATTTAGTGGTTGATTGACTGAGTGTGTGAGTGAATGAACAAGTGGGTGAATGAAATTGTAATGGAGAATGAGTGAATAATGGGCGAACAGTGAGAGAGCATGTGAGCAAATGAGTGAGAGGTGAATGAGTGTGTGAGTCTATGAGTGAATGAGTCAGTGAGAGTGTGCGTGAGTGTGTGAATTGTGTCTGGTCATAACAAACACAAATTCCACATTTCAATGCATTGATGCAACCAGACCAGACATTTGACCAGCTCGCTATTTATCAGAAACTCATAGCCTCCAGTCAAGACGTTTTCTCGGCTCAAATGGAGTTGCTAAATGAAAATTTAATCAAATTTATTTATTTATTTCCGAAATTTGATACCGCCCTTCTTCCAACATCTTTTGCTCAGAAGTGCATACACACGCCTCAACGGCACAATTGCAGTTGTACTTCAGAGCAATTGTGCGCGAAGGACTTGCTCAAGGTCCCTACACAGTGACTGACACCTCGGACGAGGCTCGAACCCGCGCGCTCAGCACACACTGAACGTTACAGGTTGACCGCTCTAACCTATCGGCCACTGTGCCACAAACGCAAAGTATTGCAATGTAAATCTTCTAAAATTATTTAGTGACCACAAAGCCATGCCAGGAAGACCAGCTAATTCACCAGTGCTAAACAAAATCAAGTCTGCAATTGCCAGACTTCTCATTTAATTTCGGTGCCAGGTCAAATCAGAGGAGGTCAAGCTGAGGAGACAGCGTGGTGTTATGGTGATGATCCTTGGAATTGTTTGGTGGTGCAGGAATAGAATCTGTATACGATAACTTGAAGAGCTCTCAGTTTTGAGATGCATGTGGAAATTAGCAAATTAGCAAATTTAGTGGTCAGATGAGATAGGAGATAAGCCAGTTGATGGAGACCCCTTAGCGGTCCGTTTAAGAAAGCTGGCGCAGCATAGACCAAGAAGCGGTTGCAGAATCTCGGAGGACGAAACTGGAGGCCGAGATAGAGAAAAATATGAAGATGAACGAGTAGTTTAGTCGGATGAATAGCTGCCGAATGTAAAAGGTTTGAATGGCGTTGTGCGTAAGAGATACACATCTGCAGTGGATTCGCTGAGGGACCTTTAAAAGCTAATTAAGCGATGTGTAAGAAATGACAAATGGCAGCTGATTGCGAGTCAGTGATCTCAGATATAAACGTCCTTGGCTCAAATCTCGATGCTTGGTGAGGACTATAAAATATTTTTCGACCCAAACAATCTGCAACATAAGGTTTTTCTGTTGCCTGCTTTTCACTAAAAGCATCTTAGCCATGCCTGTGGGTGGGTATCTTACCTCAGACGCGAAAAGGGTCCCTACCTCACACGAGCAAAGTTTGGTGGTTAAATGGAATTTTACGAAATAGATCCGCTTACACTTAACCAGGTCATCGGGTTTCAGACCCGAGCAACTTGTAATCAAAGCGCAGGGAATCATTATAAAATCACTTTTTGAAGTGTATTATATTATTTATCTCTCTCGCAATCGTCTACATGAGCGAAACCTTTACGTCGGGCCTTTTTCTAATTAGCATTCATATAATTTGATAAGTAAGTGACGCCACACATAAAAAACAGTCGCGTAAACAGTACTAAACACTGAAACAGGTTGTCGTGTTTCAACGGTATTTGATCCGAACTCCATCGTCATCAAGACTCATCATCATAATAATTGGCATCTATATGGAGATATTTAAAATGAATAGGGCTATTGTACTATGTAATGTAATGTAAATCCTCGAAAATTTCTCAGCGCCAACAAAAGCCATGTCAGAGAGACCAGCTTATTAATCGACCAAATCAAGTCCGCAATAGCCAATCGCTTGTTCCTTTCGGGTGCCAGATAGAGATCCGGGGTCACGCCTAGGATTGTGATACGGGGGGCATTCATTTCTGCTAAAGTGAGACAAGAAGAGACAAGGCTAAAGTGAGACAAGAAGAGACAAGGCTAAAGTGAGACAAGAAGAGACAAGGCTAAAGTGAGACAAGAATCATGTTATCGATTAGGTTTACTGTAGCAAAAGCCAGGGCTGCAAACATGTTGGTTTTTTGGTTACTTGGTTTTTTAAACAAAGATACAAAAAACGTAAATTTAAAAAAAATATATTTTTATTCAATTTACTAATAGTATTATTATACTACTAATTGTGTGTTATTCAGTCCGAAATAAAGTTAAATTAATTATAAAAACGAGCTGAAGTCCTTTTTCATGCTGTGTTTGATGCTTTTTTATACAAAAATTGTTGTGACAAAAAACAAAGGAAAACTAAAAACAACTTTTGATTAAAAAACCTTGGGGTTTTGTACCTCTGGCAAAACCACATTATTTTAGGTGACGAATCCTTTATTGTATGTTTTGGATCTCAAGTCTAAGTAAGATGCCGACCTTAGTCTGACTAAATTTAACAACTGGATTGCTTGCAATAGCAACAAACGCTGAAACTAGTTTCACAGGCAGTTCCGATATTTCAAATACCCACGTTTCAACCATTTCGACTTGAAGCCAACGGTTTTTAACAATTCAGACTCTCAAGCCATCTTGCACATGTTGGTTGCAAAGCCTAAAACACCTGACTCACAAGGATTTTATCAATGTCCCAATGAAATCATTGAATATCTTTGACGTGGCGCTGAAATTTCAGTAAATGTGCATGCCTTTTAAAGGTGTCCGCTCGATAGTCCGAAGGTTCGATAGTACGAAGATTCTATACTCACACATTAATTTAACTAGAATTAATTGATGAAAAGAATGTGTAAAACTGGGAACTGGATTGATATGAAAAGAATCATGCCTAAATCGAAGCTGGATGAATGGAAAAATTGGTGCAATCCAGCTTCCAGCCTAGCATAATTCTTTATATCAACTAGCTTCCATTAAAACCACAAACTTATCACCTATCGACCAAACACCATGCAATCTTCAGACTATCGAACCTTCGGACTCTAGACACAGAACCCTTTAAAAAAAACCTGTTGTTTCAACACTGAGTATGTGTAACAAAATTTTTGCAATTTATTGTAGACTGTCCAATTTGTTAAAAACATAGTTTTAAACTTTAATCAGAGCAATCAGTGAAACTATTAATCAAGCAATAACATCAAGCCTTTCCAAAGTCATTAGTCCTGAGAAATCAATTCTGTCGAGCAAATAACAGATAAAACTAAACCTTATCACATAATATAGTACAATAACTCCTCGGACGAGGATCGAACCCGTATTCTGCACAGGCCGACCGTTCTAACCAATCAGCCACCGTGCCATTCACTACAACATGTAAATTTAATTTCACTCAAATCCAAAGTCCTAGAGAACAATTTCAACACACTAATGTTTTGACCAATTTCCATCTCATTCCACTCTGAAGAACTGCAAGGGGTTGTCCAATACATGTATTATCTTTCCAACACATGTTTTTTCTTTTCGACACATTGGTTATCTTTGCAATATATCGGGGGGGGCCTATCCATATATTACGTAAGCAAAAAAAACCGGATTTTCGGACCCCCATCCCCTGTTGCACCACGTACATTTCTTGGACCCCTCCCCACGCCTTCGTACACCTGAGCTCTACCCCCTCCCCCATTGCAAAGGTTAAATAGCTAAAGACATCTATAAGACATTGATTTCACCGTGGGCTATTTATTGTTGTTAAGCATCATATTTAACAGTGTAAATTTGTTAACTGTTATGAAGAAATAAAACACTAACAACACTTATATTTAAAAAAGTTTAACTACTGTATATAATTGATTAAGCAGGAATATGGTCTGTGATTGGGTTTACAGTTCTGATTTTAATATTCCATATTTTAGACGTCATAATTAGACAATTATATTTGAGTACATATATATTTTATTGACCCCTCCCTCTCCCCACCATACGCACCCGTATGCAAAATCGCCGAAATTCGGACCACCTCCCTCCCCCCTCGCAGCGTACGTAATATGTGGACGGTCCCTGGGTTTTCTTTCCTAAGCATATATTTTCTTTCTGACACATGTAGTTTCTTTTTGTACAAACATCAACAAACTATTACAGCCATATTTCCTCAAAACAATCCAAATAATCTTGGAATTGCTTCCGAGAAACAAACAGTCACTATCATCATAAATGAATCATCAGCTTGTTGGCAGCAGGCCAAGTTGTTGAAGGCAGACGGTGGCGGCCTCTAGTTTCGCCGTTTTCTTATTTGCGCTGGTCGTCAAAGGAACATATTCGACATTGTTTACTTCGACCTGAGCAAAAGCAAAGAGGACTAGTTCACAAGTTCATCTGGCAAAACTAGCAACAACACTGGAACACAAACCAGCAGAATCAAAGAAAAAAAAGTATTTTTCTATTAATTAATTTTGTTATCCAGCTGTATCAATATTTTTATTTCATTTTCCTCAAGGAACAAGAGCCTTGGGACTTCGAAAACTCAACAACAACAACAAATTTTTTTTAATGATACCTTGTATTATTATTATTATATTAATATACTGTAGAAGTTTCACAGAAAAGAAAAGCTGAGGAGAAAAAAGTACCAATGGTAAAAATAAGTCAAACCAGTTGTGCATATCTTTAGCAGCTTCCAGAAGATGTCAATAGTAATCCAAGTGTTTGAAAACTGATCAAATAGTGAGTTTTGAGCCGTTTTTCGAAAGAAGGAAGGAAGTGATTTTGAAACACGAGAAGAGAGTGGCAGTCGATTACATTCCTTAGGAGCAGAAGCATGTAATGCACAAGAGCCCGTGACTGTTCAACGTCGTGGCTCAGCTAAAAGACCCATATATAAATATTGAAGGCAAAGAGTATGGCTGGAAGAAAATGAAAGCAATCTGGTCTGGTACTCACACTCTTTATATACTCGCCTTACATCTGCTCTTTTTAGCTGCACTCCCGAGTAGTAGCCTTGAAGGAGCATTATATATATATATATATATATATATATATATATATATATATATCGTGGTAATGAATGAATATACACCATGTTGTTGGTGAACATATAACAAATGTCAAAGAGACCAATTCAAGTAATGACTAAGGCCGTCAACGGGTATTCGGGTACCCAACCGAGACTGACTACCCGGACAATGAAATCAGTTTTCGGGTACCCGAAATTCCGTAAAACTGATCGATTTTACCCGAACATATGCCATAAATATTCCGTTGGTCATATTGGCTGACTGCCCGGGCACTGAAATCGATTCTCGGGTGGCCGACATTCCGTGAATATGCACAATTCCCTACATTTCCTAACAAAATATTGCGTGCGTTGACGGGTACCCGGGTGGTGATTTTGACATTTTTTCACAGCCTTAGTAATGACCTGTTCTTTACAATAAAAACGCCAGATTAATTTTTAAACAAGTCATCCATCCCACTGTCAATGAAAGGCACATCCAGGCAAACCTTGAATCGGAATGTCTTGCTGTGTGGGGGTCCTGTCTCTTCCATAGGGATGAAGTTCGGCTGGTTCCATCGCCTCTTCGAACAGATCTCGCTCAGGGCCGACACAGGGTGCTTGCCTGTGAAAAACAACATCCATCTGTTAAAAATAATATGTGCTCACAAAACGATTTTAACAACTTGTGTCTGAGCTGGGAGTAGTTTCGAAAAAGTACTATATAAATTCTCGAAATCAATCAATAACA
This sequence comes from Bimastos eiseni, assembly GCA_959347315.1. NCBI lineage: Eukaryota > Metazoa > Annelida > Clitellata > Crassiclitellata > Lumbricidae > Bimastos > Bimastos eiseni. The sequence goes on from OY365822.1 coordinate 18,662,078, forward strand.
GTAAAGAAAATATTTACAATAACAGAGAATGTAAAAAAAAAACACAATAATTAACAGTGAACGCAATGGAAGTACAATAACAATGAGAGTAAAAAAAATACAGCCGTAACAATAAAAGTAAAAAACACAATAATAGTGAAAGCAAAAAAGTACAATAACAGTTTAGGTAAAACAATTACAATAACAGCAAAATTAAACCAACCAGAGAAGTCGAAGCGAATTGGTGTAGAGGCGACCATTCCCACGTGGCCCTTTCTCCCGGTTTCTTCATCAGTTGTTAATCCTGCAGATTAAAGTATTACCAGCATTACCATTACAATCGTAACCGTAATCTGACATTTATAAAGCATGACTTCGTGAAAAATCACATCAGTGGTACTCCCAAATAAATCACAGATAAATAACCAGTTGGACATAACCTAATCAAGCATTGGCATATATCAACACCGATGGGAAACCCACATACACAAGGTTCCATTAGTCAACTTGGCAATGAGTAAGCCTACAGTGGCCGTGGGAAGATCAAAGGGTGAGATAGGGACACCTGCCCTCGCATAAGCCAAGGCCGAAAAAATGAAGTTGAAATGGGGAGGATTAACAGTGCATTCCACAAATGATTGAGAACAACGAAAATAAATTTCTAAATGCACTAGACATAAGGAATAAGTAAAAGACAAGTGACAATCCTTCAAATCTTATGTTTGGGTGCTGAAATTTGTTTTTCCCTTCATATTTCAAGTTTAAGTGTTGAAATTTGTTTTCTTCTTAGAAAATCACAATGTATCACATTATTTTCTAAGTGATAAGTTTTCCACGTACCTTTTCTGTCCATTTTAATGTCGACCATGAGCGGCTGAGTCATTCCCTCGCTGTTCCTTCCCAATCCCTCGCCCTCCTTCCAGCCCATCCGCTGGAGAAGCATCTTTCCAATTCCACTGTCAATCGGAGGTGCCCGCGTAAACGTGTCCTGAACGAATTCAAATGATGCAGAAAAATCAGCAACTCACAACGACATCTATAGAGCTGCTTAAGAGTGATGCACACCATTGGTAAGACCACAAACACAGATGCTGCATGATATGGTAACGCCATAAGACCACAAACACAGATGCTGCACGATATGGTAACGCCATAAGACCAAAAACACAGATATAAGGCGAGGGGGTCAAAACCCATCACTAGTCGTTTTTGACTTTTTTTTATTAAATCATATTCTACAATGCATCTGCTTCAAAATCCTTTTTATAGAATCAAAACAGCTTTTATTTAACTTAAGTTATACTCGTTTGAGTCTTTCATTAGTATAATCTTAACAACCGAAAAATCGAAGTTTCAGAATATTAATGTCACCAAATATCTTAGCAACCATTACTTGATTACTCCACAACTACGCTGATCAATAAAGTGCTATATTCTGCATGAGATAAAGCATGCAGCATAAAAATCTCTTTGCTAGTTTGCAAATAATGGCAGGTCGGTGTATGTAGGGCCGTACCGAGAGAAGAGGCCAGCGGGGCCATGGCCCCGAGCTCAAATTTGGAAAAGGCGCAAATTTCAGGATGGAATAACTTATTATTCCATAAAATGCCCTATTTTCAAAATGTGGGGCGCCAAATAGATGCAGGGCGCAATTATAGCTCGGTACGGCCCTGGGTGTATGAAATCTTGGTCGTTCACCATTGAAAGCATGCATATTTTAGCAATGCAAATCTAGACATTTTTCTCTAACTAAATATTAGAATTCAACATTTTTTATTTCAGATATTCAAAGTAGACATATTTATTTGTAACAATATACCATAAAACGATTTTCTGTGTTTTTGACCCCTCTCACCTATTTTAGCCTTTATCTCAATAACTAGGTGCCGACAAATGGCGGATCACAGATGATGTACGGCATGAAAAAACTATATGACCAAAAACACAGATGCTGCACAATATGGTAACACCAGCCTTGAATGCACGAAATGGAAGTCTGCTTTATGACATAAAAAATATTGTTATCTTGACGAAATATAAGTTGAACTCTACACACAAAGGTTGAAGGCTAGTGTTTTTGTGATCAGCCACAAATGTTCATTCGTCAGAATAGGATTGCTTACAAAAATTGATGGATGAAATAGAATCAGAAGTGTCCAGATGGAGCAAAAGATCACAAAAGAAAATTTATGTTATGCATAAACAATTGAATCAAAAAAAATACTAAATAGCACTTTCTACCAGTTAAGTTTTCATCAAACCACACATTGCCCAATCTCTCACTCGCTCGCTCGCTCACTCAAATCTGTAATCAGCCCATGAAAAATAAGAATATAAAATAATAAAAATAAATAAGAACTGTGGAAGTAAATGATTACACTTCATCGATAAATAAGTAATTAATATTATTGATTACATTTGCTCTTAACGATTAATCAAAGACTATAGGGTACATAATCATATTCTATAGGGTGCACTGGTATCATGGCTCTTGTAGTTGAAGGAAGGCCTTTGAACTGAGAAATGTAAAATAGATGACCAATATGAACAAAAAACAAAAAGAAACTACTAGCTATAAATAATACTATTAAAAGAGGAACATTTTGTAGTTGTCTTTATTCATTGGACCAGCCAGAAGCTATTGATCATTAATTTTTAAACAGTAAACTTCTAAAAAGCGCCTCACAATCATCGCTTCGAATTGCTTTGACTGTGTAAGAATTATGGCACCAAAATCTCCATTATTATTATTACAAAAGAAAATTAATATTATTGTTAGCATCATCATCATCATCATCATCATCATCAAAATGTAATCATTAACAACCCTAGATATAATAACGACACTGATGATAATGAAATAAACATTGAATTCGAACGAGTCTGGAGATTTCTGATGCAGGCGAGGCAAAAGCCGTGGCGTCTGTACATACTTACACATTGCCGACCCCAGCGCTACCCTTTGCCAGCGCCTGGTCGAAAGAACGAGGAGCAGAAACGACCTCAATTACTCCACCTCAGCTGTTCTGTATCTATGCGGAAGACAGGCAAACGTTACAACCACTGTATGCGACGCCACGCAAGCAAGTCACGGATGCAATTTCATTGTCGTAAAATTTTGAACGATGAAACGAGTGTTGGATGTAAATAGCCAATGTTGCAGACATGGATCAATTTTTTGGATCAATTTCTGGGTCAACGTTTAAATTGATGTTTGGACCAGCCCTGGATCAGTGTTTAGACCAACATTATTTTGTTCAATGTTTGGAACAATTATTGGATATACTTTAGATCAATTTTTGGATAACTGAGTGCTCTTGTGTCAATGTTGCTTTCACCAATGTCAGGGTCAAAGTTTTGATCAATGTTTGAGTCACTACTTGGCATCATTACTTGCATCAACGAAGAGATAACCATCTCCAAAAACACAGTGATTGTAACGTCTGCTTTTATCACACCGAACTGTGTCGATTGTCAACCAGCGATGCCATCCACCCAACTGCAAAGAAAACTAGAAATAAATCAAGGCAAGTGTCACGAGATCGGTCCGGTCAAGGGAAGACCGTGACCGTCACGATCGCATGACACTCACCTCCGTTCGCACGCGGTCGACAGACCGACACAGTTCTCAGTCGCACTAGAGACGCCATTCGTCTTCCGGTGCAAGGCTCGCGACGTCGCGATGCCTCTGCCGAGATTGGTCTTGAAGTCGAATTTCGAGGTCCGGTCTCAAAGACCGGTCTCGGCAGAGACTGTCACGCGCCGGTCGCCTGCTGTTCACCGATGTCAAGTGTCGGCGGTGACGAGCGGACTGCAATCCTAAAAACAGAACAGAAGAGAAACAACGCAGGGCAGTGCCACACGTCCTTCAACACAGGTGCCGGAAGGGCCCCGATTGGGAGGCCCCACCTGGTAGGCCGCCACTTGGCAGGACAATGTAGAGAAGCCCAACTTGGAAGGCCATATTTGAGAGGCCCAATTTGTAAGGCCACATTCTGGAGGCTACTTTGGAAGGCCACATTCGAGAGGCCCATTAATGAAGGGCACATTAGAGAAGCACCACTTGGAAGGTCACATTCGAGAGGCCCCATTTTGAAGTCTCCATCCAATGGCCCCATTAAAGAGACTCTTGTCATAAGGCCATATTCACGAGATACGATTTGGAAGGTTCCACCTACGTCGCCATATTTATGCGGAATACACAGGGTCAGTTCCATTTCTTTAAACTACCTGATTTAGACAAAAACTCAGCCACTGCTTATTGGTACCTTTTGCCCCGTTACACCACTTATTGGTACCTTTTGCCCCATTACACCTTTGATGGCTCAACCTGCCTCACAGGCATCTACCTGGGTAGCCCCAGAGGATACTCTTCTACCCGTAAAAGACATCCGAAAACACACTCGTAAATAACCCAATCCCTTTGGGAGTACGGCACCTGTGGTGAACTCAGTACAGGCACCCGCCCCACGCCCATACTGACACCAGAGACTTTGCCCTGTGTACGCACCTTCTTGACCCAGGCCTGGTTACGAGGGTTGTGGTTGAAGATGTCCCTCTGAGGGAGGCTGCTTATTCCGGTCGATCCGGTAAACTGACCGGGGAGCTGCTTGGAGGCCGCCCACTGTTGCATCTGCAACGCAAACAACCATCGATCAATGTTTGGGAACGATGTTTGGATCGCTAAATGACCATCGATCAATGTTTGGGAACGATGTTTGGATCGCTAAATGACCATCGATCAATGTTTGGATCACTAAAGGACCATCGATCAATCTCTGAATCGATATGCAGACAGTGTGGGTTCAACCCTCCTCCTCCTCCTCCTTGGCGGTGACCACTGCGTGGGGAGCTTGAGCTAGTCCTTTGTTGACAGTTGCTCAGCACACTCGATTGATGCTCTATCATTAAATAATGGTGCCAATTAAATAATACTAATACTTGTATCACTGTGGTTGGGCTGGGAGGGCCTCCGAGTAGACTTCTTGAGGGGGTGCTATATAAATGCTAGAATGAATGAATGGTGGAAGGATGGATGGAAAAAAGGTATGGAAGGAAGCATGCATCACATAGGAAGGATGTAACACATAGGAAGGATGTAACACATAGGAAGGATGTCTCATATAGGAAGGATGTATCACATTGAAGCCACAACCATTAAGAATCATATGGCCCTTTGTAACTTATTGCGGCTTGTCTCTCGTTAACACATTGCACGCGGGATCAATTATTGTCCTCACGCGTGCAGCCTTATTAACGGTTATCAAAAATTATTGAGAGCACGCGGCAGCCCTATCGGCAATAAGCAATAATGTGAAGATATTGGAAAGCATTTGTAATTTCTAGTAACTTTTTACTGTTCTGTACTCTACTCTACTCTATAGTAACCTGGCTAAAAGTCTGCAGTTGAATGATAATAATCATAACACGGCACAACACAGAGTGCAGGCTTAGAAGGACATGTGCGGCAGAAATAACGTGTCTCTTTGCGCTGTCCATGCTTGTATTACACAACACATCTATGACTTGGTGACTGTTTGCGTTCAGCGTAATACCTGTGCAGAGTTGTATCTTTTCCGCGACGCCATAGCTAACGCACGACAAGAGCATACACCACTGCAGTACACACTAAAACGTTCATCGCTATGCTCTAGCTAGCAATACGCACCACATGTAGAACTTTTCGTTAGTAAATGCATGCATATACATAGCATATGTACGTAGCCTTATATACATACACAATCCATATATGCATTGAATATAAATATTTTTTCCCTTGGTACAACTTTCCCCGACCGCCTCGCAAGAGGCTGCCAAAAGACAGCGTATATGTAATAGCAGCATGCATCGTTATGCACCAGGCAGTCATATTTGCATCTGAGACACAGTAGAAAAGATTCCAAGGATGCTGATTAGCTAATTTTATAGCAATGTAGTTGGGCATGCTGAATGACGCCAGTTACCGTCAGTTGCGTTCTGCGATGTGAAATGATTGACGTATTATTACGTCAGTCGTGCTCAAAGTGTTAAACTAAGATATATATGGCAGACTGGAAGAGGTAGGTTTTCAGCTGAGAGCGAAAGACTCTCCTCTAGTTCACAACTATCTCAATAAGTATGTCTTTTGCTCAAACCTGAAAACCTACCTCTTCCAGTCTGCCTATGGCTCTCAATGGTTACCTGGCTTCAATGTGCACTTCAGAACTTTTAGATGAGGGCATCATCAAAAGAAGTTGTATCGCATTGTATATACAGTGGCGGAAATGATCATTGCACCATGATGTGATTAAAAACTAGACGCGGTAAAGCGAAAAATTAGGACATAATGAGTAGAAAAAACTGAATTCCTCTTATCTTATTACTTGTATCCATTAACAAACATTCATGAAAATATGTAAATCACTGATTTTATGCTTTTTTACAAAACAATTTGAGTGGCATTAATAAAAAAAATACAGACTTTAAATGTATTAAACTGATTTTTTAGCAAGTTGCAAAGTGATGCAGTAATTATATCCACCACAGTAAACTGGATGAAAGGTAGGACTTGACAGACTAGGATGGAAAGGATGTGGAAGAGGACTTAGGATCAACAGATGGAATGATGGTTTTGATAAAGAAAGCAAGGACAACAATGGGTTAATGGTTAAGCCCATGCTCTTGGCATCACTATGAGTAGTCAGCGGTCCTGGTCGGTTGCAGAGTGCCACCTACCTGTTGCTGGGCCTTGAAGACATTGCCAAGAGCCTGAACATCATTCGGATTGCTCTGCAGCTTTCGCAGCGCGCTCAGTCGCTCGGATACCACCTGACCAACGTCAATCTGCTGCAAATGACAACAGCAGTAACAAATAAAACAACCATGACCAACACCATAAGACAACAAAAACACATAACCATAACAAACAACACACAACCAAAACAAACAAACAACACATAACAAACAAACAAAACACAACAAACAACCGAAACAACAACTGCAACAAATAACCATAGCAGCAAAAGCAAAAAACCACAACCCAAACACACAACCAAACAACCACAATGACAAAACCGAAAGAAATCACCACAATCTGCCAGATAATCCCGCATAAACCTCACGATCTTAGCCTCAACACTCGTTTTATATAAACATAGATCCCAACGCACCATAACATAATGCCACGTGTTCATTTCCAATACACTGAACAACCTTCAAACCATCGCCCATCCCACAGTCGAACCCATTTTATAAAGAACGACGTCACCTTGAGTCACTAATAAATCCACCTTAACTACAACGACTCATTAGAGTCTCATTATCTCACCAATTAGCATTAAATGCATAATGAAATGGGCGCCCTGCATGGCTGTCGACCAATAAATATGACACCCCTAATAACTTGTCATCATTCGTTCATACTGTACTTGTAATTACACAGCAGTTTTCACTCAAAAAATTAAACGAATATTATTATTATAATTATTACGGTTCTTAACGAGGCGGATACCTGGGATGGTGGATCTGGAAAGACCTTGTCTTCCGCGATGACTGGTTCCGTAGAACCAGAAAGAGGCAGGTTGCCGGACGAGGAGCCTGTGTCTCCCGGTTGCGGCCTCACCACTAGGACCCACTCCTTGGCACGGTGCTGAGTCCCACTGGAAACCGGAAATTGTGTCCGCAATTCGACAGCCTTTGCCACTTTCTCCTGGCTAGACAGGATAGGCAGCGGCCTTGAGTTCTACAAAAACAAGAAATGGTAACGATAAACTAGAGAAGGTAAATAGCAACGGTAAAATGTTAAAGGCAACCAGGCATTTATGAAAGTTAAAAGTGCACAGGTAAAGGTAACTACAAAAGCGACGATAAAAGAGGTACTAGTAACTATAAAAGCTAAAGGTGCACAGGTAGAGGTAACCAATAAAAATAAAAGAGGTTGATGTTAAAGTCAAAGGTAAACAGGTAATGGTAATTTGCATTCATAAAAAAGCTGAGGGCAAAAAGGTAAATATACAGTTAAAGGTAAATAAGTAATGGTAAAACGTAATGTTTAAAAGGCAATGGTAATCAGATAAATATAAAAGTTAATGGTATAGAGGCATAGGCAGAGGCAAAAAAGCCAATAGAGCAATTTAGAAAAAATTAAACAGTTACTAAATTAGTAAATAAATGAACAAATAAATCAATAAGTAAATAAATTAGTATATAAATAAATAAATCCGCAAATAAATTAATAAATTACCAAATAAGTAGATTAAAAAAAAAGAATGAACGAATAAATAAACATATCCGCTAACTCGTATGTTCAGCACGATGCTGTTTGTCATCTCTCTGGCCTTGAACGCATTGGCCGTGAAGGGCATGTCCTCGTCCTCGCTGTCTGGCCTCTCGACCTCCGGGGACGGACTCTCGGTCGTCCGGTTCTTCTGCCTCTCTGCGATTAGCTTACAGAAGTCTAAAAATCAAATAGAAATCCTCATTAATAACAGCTATAGATGCGCTATCTGCCATGTGTGGCTTGGTGGCCGAGCGGTTAGAGTGGTCGGTCCATAACACTCGATGTGCGCTGTGTGAGCAGGTTCTACCCTCATTCGAGGCATCACTGTGTAGGGACCTTGAGCAAGTCCTTTGCGCACAATTGCTCTGCATTACAACAGCAATTGCGTCATTGAGCACTTCGGAGCTGATTGTAAGAAGGGCAACATCAAATTTAATGGTAAGGTATCTTCTGTGGTGCTGGTAAAAAGCTAGCTCACAAAAATCTTTTTAAATCTGAGAGCTAAAGCCCTCGTATGCTGAGGCAAAGACAATGAAGTCGTCAACACTTCATTAGGCATGGCTGCCTCAGGATCAGATTAACTGATCTTTTTCTTCAGGTCATTCAATATGATTTTATTATTGCTTATCAAAAAACACAAGGTTCTCTAGTGTCAGTTTATCAATAGAAGACCATAACAAAGACGATTATCATCACCCTCCTCCTTAATTCAGGCTTTGGACTGGCACCACCAGAGTACCAGACCACATTGGCAGGCAATGTCTGTCCTATGATCATGCAGATGCCATGTCATACCAAAGAAGATCGACATCGCCCTCCCAAATAATGGCTTTGGACTGGCACCAATGAGAAACAGCAGAGGTGGACTCATACATAATCAAACAGATCAAACCAATTAGTTCATCATCAGCTGTCGACGGAAATTCATTGGTTGGTTCTATGCTTGTGCGTGGGCCCACCACTGGTGACTCATTCAACTTGCTGTACATGGTGTTGCCAACAGACGTATTTAACTCGTTCACTATGACATTTAACATCATTTAGGCCAAGAGCGCCTCTGAGTAAATATCTTGAAGGAACGCTGTATAATTGCTCAATTACATTATAAAATGCTCAATTACATCATAAGTATATGGGGCGTGGTAGCATAGTGGGATGTTCGGTGCCTTGCGTTAGGAGGATTGCATGTTCGAACCCATCCCAAGTCATTGCGCAGCGAGCATCGACAAGTTGCTCACTCATAATTGTCTGTGAAGAAGGCAACGGGAAACCATCTCACTCATCTCATCCGCGGGTGGCGTAAAAAGCCAATGAACCTGCCTTTGGGCAGAGCACTCATCATCGTCGTCGTCGTCATCATCATCATCACATGATAAGAACAGAACAGACCTGTGAGTTCTTCGACGGACCTTCCACCCGATCTCAGCGCAACAACTTCGTCGGGTTTCATGTCAAAGACTGGACCAAGGCCTCCTTTCTGTCCATGTCCATAGACGTTTTTACTACGAGCAGAAGAAAGAAAATTCATGATAATGACAAATACCATTTGAATGCGTTTTAAATGCAGACAGAAGTCTCTCATCACATTCAATACCCCAGTTCTTTCAATATTTCTGACATTTTTTTTTATATTAAGTACATGCGAAATCAGGAATAACAGAGAAAAATTTAGCAGAGTATCTAAAAATTTGACCACAAGATTAATTTTTTTATTAAATAAGCAAAAAAACGGATATGCTATGTAATGTAATCAAGCACTTATATAGCACCCCTCAAGATATCTGCACCGGCCTAAATGATGTTAAACATCACATGATCAAAAAATATACATATTACAGCAAAAAAGGCATGGATTAAGAAAAATATTAGAATTATTTGAATTGACTAGTTAGTAACAGAAGTATATCCAAAAGTCTGGCGTTATCGTTTGTCAGCTTGCCCTTTTCGGACGACATGTGCTTACAAAATATTGAATCCGTCAAAAGCCAGAATCGCCAAAAACCGGCACAATCCAAAGTTTAGTCTTTAGGCTTTCTGCAATCCAAAACTCGAGTTTAAAAACCTAGTTTTCTAGACAATTCGGATGTCAACAAACTTACAACGACACCCCATTTGAGAAATAACAAGGTCAGACAGTAGCAAGGAGTAGGCAAATAACTTGGACTCTATTCAGCTCACCAGGAAATGAACCAGCCAATGCTAACATCGCAACACAGGCAATTCACTATCAGGCAATTCAGCCCGGTTTAGAACCTTACAACTCACATGGCAATCTCTCGAAGACGCGCCTTGTCGATTTTCAGTCGCAGGTCTTCTTGCGATTTATCCAGCACGGGGGACTGAGACCGGCCACGTCTTTGGTTCTGCCGCCTGAGATAAAATCATTGCAGAAAATTAAAAAATAATGCCAAACAAAAAAATTGCAAAATCACTGACCAAATAAACAAGCCAGCCAAAAAAATTCATACAAATCGTGGTTCATATATGTTTGGCTCTAAAACCCCATTCATACAACATTAGTTGGTGGAGATAACGCTTTAACCAGCTTGGCAACAGACGTCAAATTTCGAAATTTTATATATTATTTCAGGTTTTAAAGAGGTATTTTCTTCCTCAATACACTTCTGACAAATTAGGACAAAAAGACCAAAATACAGCTTCCATAATCTTACCAAACTTTAACCAAATCAAACTGCACCTGCAGTTTGATCTAGTTAAATCATTTAATTAAAAGTGACTTTTAGGATGCAATCACAATCACTAGATTTCAAGACAGAAACTGTACATGTACTGTTTCAAAATATGCATTAAATTAAATTTAAAAAAATTCCCGAGTTAGAGGCATTCCATGAGGTTCGCTGTTTTACAGATTCAATCAATACCCGAATATTCCAAGTTTCCGCTGTTTTCCAGATTTAATCAATTCCACGAGTATTCTCGATTTTCCAGAGCTGTGGCCACCCTGCCAACTCCGAAAACCAGGCTTCATCACCTGCTCACAGTAGTCATAACTCGACTTAAAATCAAGCGTAATACATTCCTTACTTTCTTGACCAGATCGAACATTTTCTGTAAAGTCACCTGTCTTTGGACGGACTCCTCGACACACGACGTCTTTCCCGAGAGCGACTCTTCGACTTGCGTCGCCGGTCGTTTGAACGACTCCTCGACTTGCGACGTCTGTTTTTTGAACGACTCCTTGACTTGCGACGCCTGTTCTTTGAACGACTCCTTGACTTGCGACTTCGAGAGCGACTTCTTGACCTTCGATCCCTGTCCTTTGTCCTTGACTTAGACTTCTTCGCTGGTGTCATATCTCTGCTTCTGTTGTCCTCCGATTTCTTTGTTCTTCTCTCCTTCGACCTTGAGCGTTTCTCTTTACTCGACTCGGACTTAAGATTCGTGTCCTTCTGACCAGCCGACCTAAAGAGCATAATTATTATTATTATTATTATTATTGTTGTGCAATTATTAAATTCTACCACTTAATGAACAAGAATCAATTGATGGCACTGAGAAGTTGAGAGTTAAAACCTCAGCTGAGGCGTATACACATAAACTGAGCGATAAGCAACAGACTACATGATAAGCAACATGCTACATGAAAAGCAACAGACTACATAATAAGCAACATGCTACATGATAAGCAACATGCTACATGAAAAGCAACAGACTACATGATAAGCAACAGGCTACATGATAAGCAACAGACTACATGATAAGCAACATGCTACATGAAAAGCAACAGACTACATAATAAGCAACATGCTACATGATAAGCAACATGCTACATGAAAAGCAACAGACTACATGATAAGCAACAGGCTACATGATAAGCAACAGACTACACGATAAGCAACAGGCTACGAATGATTAGCATGGAGGATGTTAAAGCCAACAAAAACTCAAACACACCTGTCACCATCAACATCCCATTTCGAAATACCATCTCCTTTAACCGTAGTCTTGTCTACGTCCGTTTCTGCTATGGTCTCGGCAGACAGATTCTTGTGAAGTGGCTTTGGCAGACTATCGTCGGAAGGGGAATTCCTTGGTAAGACGTCTCCCACAAGAGGCGGGTCCTCCGATCCTCTGGTCTTTACTGTGCTTTCCCCACCTGTGAACCAGAACAATTTCATATATTTTAATTGAATTTCAATCTGATAAATCGCAGATTACAAACACAACCCAGTATGAACGAATGATGACAATTTATTACAGGAATCGAAATCAAGTATTGGCAGCCACGCAAGGTGCCGATTACACTATACATCTAATTTAACCAATGCCGACTAGCGAGAGAAGGACTAGTCAACGGTGCCGTGATATGGGAAGCGAACTTGGTTACTCAGCCCCAATGTGTAATCTATTACTCAACGCCCTACCCCATTAAAGATCTTCTGGCACCAAGTCAAACGCACCATCTAATGTCAAAAAAGAGGATCTTTCAGAAAGGAGCAATAGAATACAATACATTGCACCAAAAAGAACATTAAAAAACAGGCAATTACCGTAATCACCATCACTATTATTATGAGCAACAGCCTACAACTGACAAGCAATACTACGAATTACATGCAATGCGCAAGGAATGATAAAGTAACAGGCAATGAATGATAGGTCATGGATAGCGGAATTTGCGACTAAGGCAACATAGGTGGGGTGAGAAGGTCAAGGTCAGCTCTCGGTCAAACAGGATGCCCAGGTCACAGACCGTGTACGAAAAAGTATATTTAAAAATTTTTCTAGTAAGGTTGGTCAAATCAAGTCTGGTAAGTTTCTATCTGGTGTGTAGCTAGTAAGGATCAGCTTACCTTGTTCTTGAGCGCTGGCCATCTGTTCCGGTTCCATCATAACTCCAGATGATATGATAGCCATGCTCGACTCAGTCAGACGAATTCCCATTTTCATCATAGGCTTCCTCGCTTTTCCCAAACACGGCTTCGTCACCGAAGCGGGAAGTTTGTCTGCAACAGGGCCTTGGATCGGATCACCAATGCCTGAAACGCCCGAACAACCCCCACCTGAAACGCCAACACTAGAAACCATGCTTGAAACGTCGATGATTGGAACAGCGACACCAGAAATACTTTTGTGGATTGCCACTGCAGTGCCCTTAGAGTCCATCGCACACTTCTCCTTCCTCTCCTCTTCTCCACAGCCCAATTCCTCCAGGTCGACCACTTCCACCCCCGACGAAACCTTGGGATCGAGCAAAGCATCTTTCTCCACCTTCAGCTCCTGTCCCCTCCTGATCGAAGTGTTGAGGCGCTTAAGCAGGCGTTCCGTGAGCCTTTCACTTGCCTCTGGGGATTCCATTTCCTCATCCTCGATGATCTCTACCGATCTCTCTCGGCGTTTCTTCTGTTTCTGCTTTTTCGATTTAAGTCGCCTGCGACGAAGTGAGTCGTCAGAGTCGCCGTCGGAAATGCAGATTTCTCGACTTCTTTTCCTTTTCGATCGTTCCACAGATTTGCTTCGATCCTTAGATCTCTTTCGAAACTCTGATGATCTGCTTCGATCTTTATTCCTGTCTTTCGACTGTCTGTGATGATCCTTGGATCTCTCACCACGCTCTGTTGATCTCAGTCTATGATCTGTTGATTGGCTTCTGTCCCGCTTCTTCTCCGACGACAATCGAGCTTTGCAATTCTTCGATCGAGTGTCACCGTCTCTCGATCGCCGTCCACAGTCATCTGATTGGCCATTGTGGTCTTTCGGATGTGTTTTAGATTGATCGTCATGACCTCTTGAAATCTGCCGACAATCTTTTGATCGACTGTCCCGGTTTCTTGACTTCTTTTCGTTGTCTTTCAAACGGTTGCTGTGATCTTTTGACTTATTGTCTCGGTCCTTCGATCGCTTCTCACGATCTTTAGATCCGCTGTCATGGTCTCTTGAGCTTCTTTCACGCTCCTTCGATCGGCTTCCACGATCCTTCGATCGCCTGCAGTGGTCTTTGGATCGACTTCTATGACCCCGTGAGTGACAACCATGATCCTTTGACCTTTTGTCACAATCCACTGACCCACTCTTCTCACCCTTTCTCTCAGAAATGGATTCACCCTTCACGACCCTATCGGATTTCTCAGACAACCTACTGTGATGGTCTTTGGATCTGCTGCCACTATGCATATCAAGGTCCTTAAATTTCCTGCCATGGTCTTTTGATTGACTGCCAGGCCCCTTTGAGTGGTCTGTTAAAATTCCTCCGCTCCCTTCGGCCAACAAAGGTTTGACATCCAAAGCCCTGGACTGATTTTCACAGTCTGCTGTGATGATACCATGGTCTTCTGTTCTATTTCCATGGTCCTCTAACAATTTTCCACAGTCTGAAGTCTCCATTTCATTTAAGACCAGTTCAACATGACGAACCCTTTCCTTACCCAACTCCCGACTACTGCAACACCCCGCAGCCACCCCCCAACCTCTGCCGACGTTTTCAGAAACTTCAGCCTCCAAATCACCAAGGTGCTCAGCTTGAGCAAGATCAGGATTTGGAATATGCGATTCAACATGCAGTTCAACATGACGAACCCTTTCCTTACCCAACTCCCGACTACTGCAACACCCCGCAGCCACCCCCAAACCTCTGCCGACATTTTCAGAAACTTCAGCCTCCAAATCACCTAGATGCTCAGCTTGAGCAAGATCAGGATTTGGAATATGCGATTTTTTTTTAACCCAGGAATTCTCACAGACCTTACTAGATATGCCAAGGCTACCTTGATTTGGCAGAGAATTAAAATTAAGACAGTCATTTTGTTGACAATTAACCTCACTTTCAAAAATTTTCTCCTGACCATCCTTACAATTATCCATTAAAGGTTTCACAAAAACCTCTTCTTCTGTTGCTGTTTTTATCCCAAGTTCGTTGATGTCAGTAATTCCGACTGTAGACTCGATCCTAAGATTGATTGTCCGATTCGATTCTGTGACTTCAGGTCCTATGGAAGCTACGAGATTGTCCGTGCTAGAGTTTTCGATCGCCAACTTTCGTTCATGATCGACGCCTTCAACTGATCCGTGATCTGAATCTCGTTTATGGTTGCATGTACTGACAGGACAATCATTTTCTGATCTCCGATGCAACGTTGAATGCTGACCTGCATTGTTGTCAGTATTTGATCTATGATGATCCTCCTCTGATCCTCGATCCACCTGTTCGAGTTGACTACTCACACAAGCAGAGTTCGATCCGTGGCGACTCATATCCGATCCGTGATCCAACTTCGAATGCCGACTGCTTCCACAGTTCGATTCATGATCCAACTTCCTCTCAACGTCGCCCTCCTTACTCGATCCGCGATCCAACTTCGATTTTTGATCATGATCGCTGCTCCTCGACTTCTTGTGGCTCGACTTGCTCTTGTGCTTCTTCTTGTGCTTCTTCTTGTGCTTACGGGACTTTGAACTGTCTTCCTCGTCCTTCTTCTCCTTCTTCCTCTTCCTTTGTTTCCTGTGAGCGCTTTCGATATCCTCCATTTTCTTCGCCAGAAACGTTTTGAACAGATCGTCGACGAGCGTTGGACCAGAGAGACCGGCACTCGAGATCTTGTTCTTTATATCTTCGCCGAGATGTTCGATGTCATGTAGTTGATCGTTGTTTTCTTCTTCTTTAGGGGATTCTTTAACGAACTCGCGCTTGGCGTTGCCGTCCGCTGATTCAACCTCGGAAACTTTCGACATGCTGTTATTCAACTTATAACCTGTTGAAACAGAGTTGTAATGAGAAAATAAATTATGGTCCAAATCATCTGAAAAATTTTGACATATACAATTCAGCATTTCTGTGTGGACCAGAGGCAGCAATCTCATCTGACAGGTGGGGGGGGGGGACACCCAATGAGAGGGGTAGAAATGTGGGGGCAGGGGACAACATATAATGTGCCCCCTCTTTGTAAAAGGTGGGGGAGAGTTGTTGCCTCGACCCAGCCCAGGATCGCCGCCCCTGGTGTGGACTGCTTCACAGAAGTCTTAAAAATGCTCAGAGATTAATTACATGTGAAAATAATAATATATCTCAAAATCTGCAGTAACTCACAATTTATTCATTAATTTTAGCATTTACATAGAAGTCTATTCGGAGGCGCTCCCAACCCAACCCCGGTGATACATATCAGGATTAAACAACTTGTAAACAAAAGGCGCATTACTGCTCACAATCGACTGTCTGTAATAGCTATTATAACAACCAAAGTAGACGTGTGCAGGACTCAAGCTCAAGCCATTTTAAAAAAATCTGGGCTGCTCCTTATAATCCGGGACATGTGGTCACACAATTCGGTGGTTTTGTAGCTTCAATTATTGGAGGCAGTAAATGTGGTGGACGTCATGGCATATCACAGGTTCTCAGTGAGTCCACAACATTTACAAAGTAATGTTTCCAAACGTAGTTGCAAAGCCACAGAATAGATTTCTACTATAGAAAAAATATTGGGTAATTTATCGTCACAAATTCATCCACTGTGTCGTTTTAATGTCCCAAATTCATTACACCTGATGATGGCGGCTTTGTGCATGGTTGCATGTTGTGACATCAATGCAATACGTTTCATCAATCTAGCTTCTATGTAAACACGATTCTTTTCATCACATCCAGCCTCCATTTAAACATAATTCATTTCATCAATCCAGCTTCCATGCATTTAAAGATAATTTTTTTACTTAGGCAAGAGCCTTTTCATCATATCCAGCTTCTATTTATGTATGATTCTTTTCGTCACATCCAGCTGGTACTTCGGCAATCTGGCTTCTGCAAAGTTATGTAACAATGGTCGGAATTTGGGACGCTGGTCGGAATAAAACGATACATTAAAAAATCTTGAATTGCTGAAATGAGTTACATATAAATATGCAAGATTTCATCGCTGAAAGGCTTACACTCTCAGCGGTATTTAGACGAACCACGTTACTTTTTTGCTTCAACTTGTTGGCACACAGCAGTAAGTTGATCAGGACCGATTTTAATTTTTCGTCGATACTTATGACAATGTGTTAAATAAAAATTCCGACACAATTATTTATACAGAAATGAACGCTTTAAATATTGTAGCTAGTCTTTGTGTTACCGGAAACGGAAATCGTCCAGCGCATCGACGTGAGATTTTTTGAGCCGGTTTCCAAGTTTAGTGGCGTGTTAACAAAAACGCTCTGCAGACAAAATATAATTCGTTATAATAATAATACTGTTTTTACCCGAGACATTTATTATCCTTCAAGTGTGAGATATTAATAAGCAATGTTAACTATGGAGTGGACATTCTTGTCAAGATCTGGAACAACAAAAGACGTGTCTGCCGTGTCGGCAGACCGTGCGAACCCTCGGCGGTCACCAGAGGGGGTCAAACGGGCAGTCATGTGGATGACAAATTTGTTCCAAGAGGGAAGCCCACCACTATCAGAAATGTCTCGTCATCCAGTCTGAGATCCACTACTCTCTCCTGTGACTTACAAGTATGAATGTCTCAAAATTGCCTCTGTCTGTGTCTGTCTGTCTGTCAATTCGCCCAAAGCTCAGCTCTTCTGATTTGGCACTTCAAACAACGTACTCCTGAAACTTTATCTTTCACTTCTTGCTATTATTATTATTATCATCAACACATTTGTTTATTGGTAGGCCTAAACCATGGAACAAATACACAGACTCATTAGTTGACAGTTGTGAATATTTTTTATTATTGTTGTTATTATTTTTTATTAAACTGTCATTTATAATACGCCTAAACGAAATGAGCGGTTCTCATGCAACCTTTTTGACATGGGGACCCACTTTGCAGGATCTTGCACGAAATCGCATAAAACATCCCACAGTTTTCTACTTGTGCATATCACCTATTATAAGTGTCACACTGAACAGCTATCTTACTTTCTCTTAACAGAATTTAACACTCTGCTTACTTTCAACGCCATTGTCTCGGGGCTATTCATAGATCTTTCTCCTCGTCCACTTTTGGCTTCAATATTTCAAGTATTTGTCTGTTCTAGAATAGAGCAATGTTCTGTTCTAGAGTGATCAACAGGAAGAGTAATATAAACTATCTGCAATGTTAAGGACAAATCGGCCAACTCTTCCAGGGCATCATACACGAGTTCAAAATTCTTTGTGAAAACAGGGTTAGCCAGTTTCATGACCGTTCTCAACAATTTCTGCTGCTCTAAATCAGCTCCTACTACTCGCTGATCAATTGCTGAAATAATTGTGCAAACACACTGTAGCATTGCCGAACCAAGACCAAGAGCTTATTTGCGTATCACATTCGCCGTCTTCTGTGTCACTGTGTGATTCATGCTAAAAGTTGCGTCACCTCCGCACTGTTACTCGCTCGATAACTCCAGACGCCACCGCTACACTTGTCCACTTCTTCATTAAAATACTACTGCTCACTCTATGTAGGCCTACAAACTAGACCGGGTCCTGCGTTTTGCTGCACGTCTTGTCGGTCGCATTTCGAAATGCATCCACATCTCCGGTTAGATGCTGGATGCGCTCCCCTAGCCAGTCCTCCAGCAGCGATTCTCGTACCCCATCATCGCTCTGGTCTGGTAGTCCTTGCCTCCTTGCCTCCTTGCCAGGTCTCGTCTACGCCGATCGTCGCAAACTCTGACACACATCTTTTAGTGCATCGGGTTGGGCTAATTACCGCCCTGCAATTTGAATCAATGACTTCAGATATAATTATGTCGTTAGACTTAATTTTACTTGCCACCGATCTGCATTCCGACGGTAGCCTAATCACATTAGCTACATTACCGACACAATTAAATCAAAGCTTGAAGTAGACACTGCTTCGACGTATGATCGTTGACGATACAATGTGCTGTAAACTTTGGCTTTGCAAAATACGTAGATATGTCACACAGTACAACTTAAAAATAATCCCTAATGTGTGAAATTATAGGATCATTTGCATGACATAATTCTACAATAGGCAACAAACAATGAATCCAGGAAACTGCAGGACATGTTCTATATAGACCCCATTGGTCTAGTTACACAATAATTGTAGGTCTATACGCGGTGACTCATAATTATTTAATATTTTATTCTGCACTTCATTTGTCATTTTTGAAGCTTCCCACAAGCTCAGATAATCGAAGAAACAGGTATTGAGGTAAACGACAGAGAATGATGAAGTTCAAATGTATTGGACAGACGGGAACGCGCCCTTCAATCGATAGGTGGCGTAGTACGTGTTTAAAATTAAAAATGATAATTGGTATTATTGTGGTGGCCTAATTATGAATTTTTAACGTATTAATTTGTTGATTAAACGATACTGCATCCCTTTCTGTGCGATGATTGATGTGAAACTAATCTTAATTAAATCTAAAATTGTACGCTCGTCTGAGAGGTGTCGAGCACACGAATCGCTAGGTGGCATCGTACATGTGTTTATTGAATTTACAATAATAATTATGATTGCTATTATTACTTTACCTTGTTTACAATTTAACACTGCTATTTAGTGAGTAAATAAGACAACTTTCCACTAAGTCCAATAATTGATTGCCAAAAATAAGGCGCAGCCTTACATTGATTAATGTAATTATACTCTTAGACACCTTTACTGAAAGAGGTATTGATCGGATACCATATAAATAGAGAAACGCGCGTATGATACATTTGGGAGTGGTCGGGTTGATAGCTACACATTCTGAGGATAGACCCTATGGTCCAGTAAATGCACAATTGCATTTGAGGAGGATTGTGTAGCGGTTCCCCGGCTCCCAACTTTTGCAAAGCTTCCGTTTTGACGTTTCAATTTCCTGTTTTAAGAAAGCTTCGCTATTTCTGTTCAAAAATAATCATTGAGGACAAAGATATCGATGCTGAAATTAATACCAGAAGAACTTATTCTGTAGAGGTATTGCATGGGTTACAATAAAGTGCCTGATTTGTCCTTTCTCAAGACGAATTTCTTTTATATGGAAGCGATTGGTGTGCGCTGAGAGAGGCGCTAAATAAACAAAGAGATTTAAATACAATACAATGCAATATGTGATGGTTACCGTACCTGACTTCAAGGAGAGTAGGCCAACACTTCTGCCAATGCCCCTCAACTTCCACTACCTTTCACCATCTAGTATCCTCTGCCTCTTCCTCGTCCCCTCCTCTTTCTTTCTGTTCTCATGGATCCTCTCCTTCCGCTGTCTATTACTATTCATTGTATTCTCATTCAATTCTCATGTTAATCCCCTCATCTTTCCCTCCTCCCCTTCACTACCCCGCAATTTTTCTCCACCTCCTTATCATTCATTCCTCACCTGCCCATCCTCTCCGATTTCAACACTTCGTCCCATTTCCATGCTCCTCGCTTAATTATTACTCCCATCCTCATTAGCCCTTCCCTCAGTTCTAATCCTCACCCATCTTCCGTTCTCCACCACTCCTCATCATCCTCTGCCCTCCCAATTATTATAGTGATCCGCTAACATACCCGGTTTAAGGCCTTATAGGCCTACATGTCGTTAGTGTAAAGCTGCTTACAAGCGGACAGCAAACACACTGTAATGAGTAATTCTAAATAAGACTCATAAGAGTCATGACTTAGTTGTCGTTACCGAACGGACGTTCCGAAGTTTAGTTTTATTGGAACACATGCGTTCCGAAGGTTCCATTGCATTGTGAGCAGTGGGAACGCAGACACAGGATTTCAAGAGCAGTGGGAACGCGTACCCACTTTAAACCCTGCCTATTGTATGATCTTTGTTAAATCGGCAAGTCACGCATCAATGCATTGTACGACTAACCATGCTAGCGTATAACAAAACTATAAATAAATCATAATAAAATTACATAATGTGATAAAAAAATAATATTAAAAAAATCTGTACTGTTTGACTCACATTGGGACATAAAAACTGTTAATGAAATGGTGGGGCTTGCATTCTGGTCAGATGTACAACACCCAAGCCATCTGTCAGCTGTCGACGGGAATCCGTTGGCTGGCTCCACGCTTGTGCGTGGGCCCATCACTGGTGACACTTTCAGCTCACTGTGCACTGCTTTGAAAACTGATCTCTTTTATAGACCACAATGAGATTTAACAGCATTTATGTCTGCACAGAGTAGATATCCTGATGGGGAGCTATATAAATGCTCTGTTATATTATATAACAAGAAGCAACGGAGGGCGGAGAAGTGTTTGTGCGGAATAGGAGCGGATATCAATCCACACAAGCAGTCATGAAATTCCATAGTTGAAGCTGGAATGAGTTGGAACACACAACCCGATGATGAAAATCTTTGGTGCTATACAAATGTCCAATAGCATTCGTCATAGAGGATTCAGCTTTCCGATGAGATTTCGTAGTTTCAGGAGGTTCGTCGTCGTGATGACGTCATTTGGCTTCAGGCGCAGCGCTATCTCGTAGCTGTGCTCTGCCTCTTTCAGCTTTCCGTTGTAGTGAAGCATTGCACCGAGATTCATGTGAGCGACCGCCATCTGGCGAATAACAACACACGTATCAACCAACTTCAGCCACCTAGCGAATCAGTCGCAAACGGAGGGCATGATACCGCGTTTGCGGGGCCAGTCAGCGGAAGAGTCTTCCGGACTCTAAATCGTAATCTCCAAGCTTCTATAGTACCATTAGAAAGCTCAGGGCACCAGCTTATTCACGAGCACATTAACTCACTGATTTTTCTTCTACTGGAATCTTTAGCATTATTTAACTCGAGCATAGATTATTTGCGATTGTCAATGCACTATATTGGCGTCTAGGTAACTCATCCGATATTATAGCCACTCAAGGAGAGGCGTCAACACTATTTACTCTTACGAACGCGGTGCCATAATTTCCTTAACTACACATAAAAATCCGCAAATATACGGCAGCCAACAAATCATCAAAACACTGGGTCAAACAAACTTTGCCATCTAGCGAGGGAATAAATCTCAAATTTCGTTTGGCTTACAAACCACCATACATATCCAAATAGCAAAATACACCAATATTGAGGGTGTGTAGTCGCTCCATTCGCTCTGTTGAGAGGTGGTTTTTTCTGTTCCATTTGCCCGTACAACACCCGTGCAAACCGAGCATATTCTGTGGTGGGCCCTAGGGTATGGAATGGCGTATCTCTGGAGTTACGTGATACACGTCCGCTCCATAATTCGTGTAGTGGTCAGTGCTGGGCACGAGACCCAAACCTCGAGACCAAGACCGAGAGGTCCAAGACCAAGACCAAAAACGGATGGTCCGAGACCAAGACCAAGACCGGATGGTCCGAGACCAAGACCGAGGGCCCGAGACCAAGAACAAGACCGATACTCTTTTTTTTATAAACAACTCAATTTATTAAGACGCTAAAACGGAATAACACGCTTAAAACAATTTTATTGCAGAAGAATACTAATCTTAATAATTGTCCAGAAAACAGTTTTACCGACCAGTCTGAACTTTTGCGGGTTCAGCCCTAATTGGTTTCGGCCTGAGAATATCACACTTTAAAATTACTTACAGTATACGGTAGGTTATAAACAGGACATCTGAACAAGTAGATTAACGTCCCTTTTGAATGGCGTAGGTCTACTTGTACTCGGAATTGTAGGTTAACAGTGACTACACGTGGCCGACCACATAATTATTAGATTGTTCCATAACCTTGAAATTTGTGAAAGCAAATTTTGAAATGGCTGGCTCGGTTGCAAATGCATTATATTTGCAAACAGTAACTTGTATATATATATATATATATATGTATATATACATATACAGAGTATATATAATACATATACTCTGCGTGCGTGTTGGTGTTATTGTTTATTGGTGTGCAATTGAGCGTGTTGCTGTATATATATATATATGGTCAGCACGTTATAAATCGATAAAAATCGCATAGGGCCTATGCATCCGGTGTCTCTAATAAACGAAAATAACCCACAAATATTAAAGAAATTGCTATAATACGGCAAATGGCCAAGAACGCTAACTTAAGACAGTGACAAATCCCAAGACCGTTCCTCTAAGACCAAGACCAAGACCTACGCATTCGAGACCAGACCAAGACCAAGGGAGCGCTTGTCTTGAAAAGGCACTATATAAATGTTAAATGAATGAATGAATACAAAAAACAGCCGACTCAGAACCTAATTATCACAACACTACTTGCTCAACTAAGAGCCCATCCATATATTACGTACGCAGTAAAAAAATCTGATTTTCGGACCCACTCTCCTCTGTTGCACCAGATGCATTTCATGGACCCCTCCCCATACGTAGGCCCCGTCATCCATTGCAAAGGTTAAATAGCTAAAAACATCTATAAGACATTGCTTTTATTGCAGGATATTTAGTTTTGTTAAGCATCATAATAACAGCTTAAATTTGTTAACTGTCTATAAAGAAATAAAACACTAACAACACTTGCCTTTAAAAAAGCTTTACAGCTACAAAAAAATTGATCAAGCAGGCATACATGCCTAGTCTGTGATTGGGTTTACACTTCTGATTATAGTATTTCGTCATTTGCACGTCGTAATTAGACAATTCTATTTGCGTACGCACATATTTTCTGGACCCCTCCACCCCACCCTACGCACCCGTACGCAAAATCACCGAAATTCGAAACCTCTCCCCTCGCTGCGTTCGTAATATGTGGACGATTCCTAATTTAATATTAGCCACGTAGCAAATAATCGCAAGCGAATAGATTTGAAACTTCATATCGATGGAGTAGAAGCTTATTATATTACTTTGGGCTTGAGCTGAACAGCCTGGCGGTAGTACGTTTCAGCGTCCGTGTTAAGGCCCGCCTGCCTGAACAAAAAATCAAGACAATTCACATTTTACATAAACCAACGTATATATATACTGCCATACAGAATTTTAGAGCGAAAAGATGGAGAAAGCGCATTCCACAGAGAGAGACCAACTGAAGTAAATCATCGAGACAAAGCCAAAGCAGCTCAAGAATGGGGATCCAGGAAGTTAAGACGAACGAAGTGGACGGAGGGAGGAAGCGGAATATTGAGCCTTGAAGACTGGAATGATAATTTAAAGTTATATGCGAGCATAATTATAATAATAACAATAACAATAATAATTTTTTAATCTGAAGGAACCATATCATTCATTCATTCATTCATAACGAGAATTTGCGTGTAGCGCTTATTCACGGACACTACTCAGATGCGCAACCCCAGCACGACTTGTATGGTCTCGAGATAGTTTTTTAGTGTCTCGGTCTCGGGAACCTGTTGTCTGGGTCTCGGCTCAAGGTAGTGTCTCGAATTTTTAGAAGCTGTCTTAAAGTGAAAGTCTTGTTCTGTCTTGAACAAGCGGTCTTGATAAGTCTCGCGTTTTGACTGTCTTCAGTCTTGCGCTATGAAAAACGGTTATTCTGGTTAATGCGTGAGCCACATGATACTGAAATCATTTCCATTTTCTTTACGTGCAAAATGTGAGATAAATTGTGAAGTTTAGGTTAGCGCAATTTGACGTAATTGTCAAACAATAGCCATGACGAGCCGTTTGTCGTTGGTGAAAAGCCACCATAATAATAGCCACCGGAATAATATCGAATCTCAGGGTGAGTCGCTGCCATTGTCGCAATATGTCGCTGCTATGGTCGCAAACTGAAATTTAGTTTGATATTTGGTATGAAATTTGCATGTGTAAAATTGTTTAGATGATTTCAGACGTGTCTACAAGGGCTTTCTTTATTACTATTCAGAAGATAGGCTGACTAAAAGATACAGAAAACGATATAGCAGCAATTTTTCTATAATTGTTCTCTGGAATTGGCACTACATTATAAGTTTCAAATTGAAATTATAAATGAAACTTATTCCCGAAAACTGATACACGAGTATTTAACAGCCCTTTATTGAAGATCACTTGTCTTTTACTGTCTCTGGACATGATGGACATCTATAGTGCCTCTCGGTCTTGGCGCCCCACTGTCTTGGTCTCAGAACCTCACTGTCTCGGTCTCGTCTTGATCTCAAAGTTCCGAGTCTTGCATACAAGTCTGTATAATATGCACCTGGGAGAGAATAATAATACGAATAATAATAATAATAACAATAATAATAACTATAACAATAATAATAATAAACATAATAATAATAAGGATAATAATGATAATAACAACAATAATAGTAATAACATAGACGCCCTCATCACGTATTTCTGATAATCGAATTATTATTAAACCCTATAGAAGGCATCCGCCAAAAGAGTGCGCCACCTGAGAGGCAGGCTCCTCTTGGCGATAGGAGCCTCAACTATACGCATGAGAAACAACGATGATGGTGATGGAATGGACCTGAGGGAGTTGGCTGTGGCGAAGATGACGTCAAAGTCGGTGGCAGCGATCCTAGCGGCCTTCAGGAAAGTATCTGCAGACTCCTTTGAACGACCAATGTCACCAAGAAACTGACCTACATGCACAGAGGAAGAAGACAACGGCACAACTACTACAACATTCAGAACATGACATTTGTCATTTCGTTTGGTATTTGGTATGAAGTTTGCATGTTAACATTGATATATAAATTAAATTCACAGACAGATAGACTGATATATGGATATATAGATAGATAGCAATATAGATATATAGATAGACAGACAGACAGACAGATAGACGGAGACAGTGATATGGAAGAAGATGGAAGTTGGTAGACAGACAGACAGACAGATACATAGGCAGGAATACGGACAGACATACAGACAGGCATACGGACAGACATACAGACAGGCATACGGACAGACATACAGATTGAGGACCAACCATAGTGTTGGTAGACGCTTGGGTCATCTGTGTCCAGCTGAACTGCCTTCTGGAACCATTCTTCGGCCAAATCCGTCAAACCCTGACAATTAAGCAAAGGTTACGTCACACTCATTATATAGCGCCATAAGACGAGGGAACATCAGAGAATGGTACCAAGTCACTCTTTACTACTCAATGACACAGACAGACAGATAGAGATACAAAAGAGGACAAATACACAGACCGACAGATAGACACGCGAACAGACAGGCATATAGATACATACAGGCAGACAGGCACAGACATGCAGACTGACAGACAGGCAGATAGACAGAGAGTCAGGTAGGCAAGCAGGCAAACAAACACAAACACTAAAGCAGACATAGATGCAGCCTGGCATATATATATAAATATATATATATCATATATATATATATATATTTATATATATGCATACGGCCTAGCATACACAGTCAGTCAGGCATCTTTACACACAGCAACCCAGACCGTTACGGAACAAGAAAGACACAGAAGGACGGAGCAATACACACAGACATAGGCAGACATACATTGGGACGGTTAGAGAAGAGACCCACCTGTCGGTGGTAGAGTTTTGCCATCGTCAGATGAGCTGGGACGTGATCGGCCTTCACCTTCAACGCCAGACGATAGAAGAACTCGGCGCGATCCAACTGATCCAACTTGGCATACGATTCCCCTACGACAACACAACGCAATCAGACGAGGAGTATCTGGTAGTCACTGGGAGTAATATGCAAGGAATATGAAGGAGACGAAAACTGGGTCATTGACCTAGATTATGTTTGTGACTACATCAGGAAATTATTGCAAGATTAATCGGCAGTCGAGTTTCTTTTTATTAACGGAATAAAACGACTTTAATATATAGAATTTGCAATATAATTACAATGTGTTCAAAGGAAGATTTTTCGACTGGGGCAGCATAACTTTAGATGAACTATACTATAGGCCTAATGTCGGTTGGAAGAACTGACGAGACAATGAAGGAGAAGTCTTGTCACACACTATCGTATGCCGAGGCTAAGAAAACGAAGTCGCAAACCTTTCTTACTTACCCACGATTGCCTCAGTGCCATCTTAAAGAACTGCCTCCTATAATAACTTGTAATCATTCGTTCGTGCCATATGACTCGTCACCATACGGTGGCACATCGGTTAGAGCGGTCAGCCTGTAACGCTCAGTGTGCGCTGAGTGAGCAGGTTCGACTCTCGTCCGGGGCGTCACTGTGTAGGGACCCTGAGCAAGTCCTTTGCACACAATTGCTCTGAATTACAACTAAAGTTGTGCCGTCGAAGTGTGTGTGCGCTTCTGAACTGAAGTGTAAGAAGGGGATATCAAATAACAGTTGCATACTGTATTGTCAGTCAGTCAGTTTGAATTAATAATAAACACAAAGCTTTGGTCCGTATCATATTTCCAGTCGTGTCTTCATACTCTGTCATCAATGTTGTAGCTACAATGGCCTTCATTGTGCGCTGCTATTGCCCATTTTTGTGATCACGAGCGCTTGTGACAGGCGATGATATCTCATTTGGAAATAGACACATATTATCACCAAGCAAAGACTCGAGACAGCTTGTCACCGTCCGACGAACGGGTCGCGGACCATCTGCCCCTCTTCCCAGAAGCAAACACACACACACTCCACCGGTCGTCCACTCCACTCGCTTCCAGCCAACGCTTTCCACTCGAAAGTCCACCCTCTTCTTCCCATTCCTACTCCTCTTCTTTCCCTTCTCTTCCTCTTCCAAGAGTCCTCCTCTTCTCCCGTGTCCTCCTCTTAATCCATCTTCCTCTCCCTCCTCCTCCTACTTCTTTTCCTCTCCTCTTCTTTTCCACATCCTCTTCATCTTCTCCTCATCCCTCCTCCTCTCTCTTACTCCCCCTCCATCTATTCTCCCTCCTCTTCCCTTTTCTTCTTCCCTTCTCCTCCGCTTCAGTCTCCTCTTAAAGCCCACTTCTGCAAAATATTCACTCATACTTCGTACCATGCTACCTTCTTTAACGAACCAATTCCCCTAAACTCCTCAGAACCCTCTTCGTCATCTTATAGATCTCCTCCTTCTTCTCCTCCTTCTCTCAAAGCCCTCCTCCTTCGTCGTCCTCTTCTTCTTTTTCTTCTTCTTCCTCCTCCTCTTCGTTCTTTCTCCCAATCCTCTTTCTCCTCCTCCTACTCTTCATCCTAAACCTCTATTCCATTCTCGTCACTCAAAACTCATCTAATTTCGCTTCATTGTCACGATCTTCCTCCTCTTTCTCCCCCTCCTGTTCCTCCTCTCAAAAACTCATCATCATCTCGTTACTCACGCCTCATTCCTTTCGGCCCTCTTGTCACGATCCTTCTCCGGCTCCTTCTTCTCTTCCTCCTCCTCTCAAGACCACACCCATCACTTCTCACTCAAACTTCACATCCCTACACCCGTAGAATGATAGCCTTGGTTTCTTGACAGGATAATGACAGGCGCCGGGACCCGAGACATACGCAGCTGGATTAGCACGGATTGGGTCAGTAGCTGTCCACACATGGCGACCCGGTGTCCAACCAGCCCTCCGTTTCATAGCGATCAGTTAGTAATTTTCGAAATGGCGCTTTGACATTGCATTTCACTCGTTGTGAAGCGTCTGTAGAAGTCTTATTCCTCGACCTCTGGCCTCTCCTCACCCTATATTCACTTCCAGTTCTCCACTTCCACGGCTTCCTCGTCCTCTTCCTCTTCCTCTTGACCCCTTCTGATTCTTCCTCATTTACTCTATCTCTGTGTCTTTGTCCCTCTCCGTTTCTGTCTGTCTCTGTCACCCTCTCTCTTATTATCCTATATGTCTGCTACTTCCTCATTTTCCAATCTTTTCCAATTCTCCACGTCCTCTCGAGTCTCCAACCTCGGACCTCACTTCTCTCTCTCTCCTTCCCCTTTCCCTCTTTATATCTTTCTCTGCCCTTTCTTTCTCGCTCAACCCCTCTCCCTCTCTCTCCGACTGCTCCCCCCACATGCCATCTATCCTTCTGCCCTCTCTATTCCTCTTCCCCTTTCTATCTCTACCCTCTCTCGGCATTCTCCAACTGCCTACATCTCTCCATCCACCCCTCTTCCTACCTCCGTCTCTCCCTCTAACCTATCCCTCTCCCGTCGCCCACTGCCTTTATCTACTCTCTCTCTATCTCGATCTCTCCCTTTACCCCTCTCCCTCTGCCCTCTCCCTCCCTCTCCTTCTGCCCCTCCCCGTCTTCCCCCTCTCACTCTTCCTATACCCCAACGCAATTCCACATAATCCACCGAACGCATAACGACCGATGTTCGTCGACGAGCTCCATCGACCAGCGCCAACTAAGCCTTCCTCGCCAGCCACCACCTCTGTCCCCCATCCCTCCTGCCAACCCTCCTTCCCGCCCGACGACCAAATTCTCTCATCGTCTGAATTCATCGCCATATTTCATCAGACGATTGCCGTCGACATGAAACGATCGAGCTAACGCCAGTCACCAGATGGCGCACTTTCCCGCCCTTCGACGACGTCGTCGCCGTCGTCTGCTTTTATAGACGAGCGATAAAACACGTCTGCTGGAACGACCGCCAAAACGAAAGCCAACGGGAAAATGGCACAGCGTGCCGGGCGTACGCGGGGCTTATGGCGCAATGGAAAAAACTGGGGTGAGAATGGGGTGGTGGGATTTATGAGGTTGGGGTTAGTTGGGAAACGTCGGCGGGATATGGGTTGATTGCGTGTTTGCGTTGTGTTCCGAGATGGGAAATGCTAATCAGGAAAGGGGACCGTGTCGGGAAAAGGTAAATCATTTGGGCGTTAGGTTTTATAGGGTCTTGAGAATCAAGAAGAGGAAAACGACAGGGCTGGAAAGGCATGATATAAAAGGAACTGTTGACAGGATTAGGTACAGATAATAGAAATGGCATGACATGTAAAGCGATGATGAGCTGCGCATGCGAGAGGTTTGGATTGATGATTGGACAGTTCCAGAAATTCAACTAGGACTTACTATTCGGAACCGAAACAAACCGGCGTGGGTTTTGAAAGCCCAATCTTACTCCATCCCGGACAGTTTACCGTATCTCGAGCGAGGAAACAGTGAGCGCACGTCGGTATACATTTACGGAAGTGTATCATCACCACAAAGGACGTCACAAAACGTCGCCAATGACGACATTAAACCAGAAACGAGGTTGTTGACAAAGGACTCGGCAACAGAGGACCTACCAGCCATGCGCAGATCGCGTTGCGTCTCCGCGGTCCAAGCGTATCAATCGCCATTAGGTGATTGGTCCGCGTGGTTCACGGGCGCCGGACTAAACAATATCTCGCGATGTGATCACGCCGGTTACTATTAAAGCATCTTGAGGCGGCTCTGCCCAATGCCGATGGCAGTATGTTTCCACTGGCCGGCTGGCTCGACGCCACGACAAATGGTACCAGAAGTGGGGTAATGGCAGCTAGCCACGCAGCGAATTATTAGAGTATATTGATTACTGTCAATTTCGTTTACGACTTGCAGCTGATGGAAGGACGGTCCAGCGACCAGCCATAGATACCGCCATGCGATATACCATGTACTGTCTGGCGATGAGCAGATACGGCGGCGCGAGAGTGGAGAGATGGAGATGCGGCTAAATGGAAAACTGAGTCTAGCAAATTGTGATAGACATGTAGCGAGAGATGTAGCGAGAGAAGAGATGCAACGCAATTTGTGGCAAAATTTCGTTCGGTCCAAATGACGGGAAACGAGTGAGGTGTGTCCTGCATTGGCTCCCTAACACAGAGCGGATTGCATACCGCGTTTCTGCCTTGGTGTTGCGGTGCTTATTAGGTTCAAGAACCAGGAAGCTCTACCATGGGCGCACAGGGACGTCGTGCACTCCGTTCTTCCACACAGGGTGAACTCCTCTTTCCCCGTACATAAACCGCAATTAGATAGCATCTAGCATCTCGCTTTCTAAGTTTTTGGCTCTATGGTATGAAATGTGGTCCCATTATCATTTCGACGTATGCTATTGGTTTACTCAGAGGCGTTTTATCGTAGCGCTTCCTTCTGGCTGATCGAGGTTGGGGCTGGATCGCTCCTGAGCAGTTACCTTGAAGAGGCGTTGGCATAAAGAGTTGGATAAATTTTTTAATGAATGAAGAAATGAATGGATGCCTCTGAATCCACGCCTGACGAATACAGTGGACCTGACTAATATTATATGCATTTTCAAATTCACTGCATACCCTTTTGGAATCTTTAGTTTGAAGCTATGTGAGCAAATCACTCTGGGCGGAAGAATCAGATCTGGGAAAATCGACCCACGCGGGTAATTGGGACTTGGTCAGCAGCAGGGCTTTTCTTACCACCCTCAACAAATCATACAATGGAAAATAAAAGTAAGTTCATACGAGGACAACGTGGCCTGACAGGTTGTAGACCGTGGCACCTGTGGCACACTGTGGCAACCTGTCTAATTTAATAAGCGAAATTATGATTTCTCATTTATTCTGTGACTATATTCCTGAACATTTCGTGGCCGTAATGAGAATATTGATTTATCTGATAGAGATTCATTAGTCGATTCCTTGTGCATTAGACACCGTCTCGTTAGAAGTCACTAATTACAACCATATCAGAGTGACAGCTGCCAGCAGATGACACTTTATATAACCAGAGACTAATAAATATTACAGAAGGGATGTGAACTTATTATGCAGCCAAAACTTGCCAGCCAATCAGTGATCGTATTTTCTGATACATTGCGGGTGATGTTTGTGATCGGCTATGTAATGAATAAAGTCATATCCCGGTACTCAGTAGGGTAACTTTAAACGTATAATGGCCGAAAACTTCATCTAAACTTATGCAGTACTCCAGTCAACAGATCTTCCCTTGAACTCGTATTGCAAGTTCTACATACTAAGTCATTTTATTTCGTGAACGAAAACAAGCGCGACTGTCGCTTTCTCTTGCAAAAGCCCGTATGAAGCCACAGGCTTAATGTGGGTCAATGACCCAGTTTCGTCGGCTTCATAGCCCTTCCATATAGGTCCCAGATATAACGCTTTCTGCAGCAAAGTCGTCAATTCAATGACTGATGTAACATAGTAAAATTGTATTCATACGACTCCAAAATCAGTTGCGATCCGCAAGAAACGACACGGCATACCAATACAGACGACCTAAGGGTATTTCGGAATTCTACCCATGGCAGGGTCTTTAACGATGCTGCCTTTCAAGACAAGTATTTGAGGCATTCCCGGATAAGCCTCCCCGCAAGACGCCATTATCACGTCTCGCGCAGGCTATTCATACCGGAAGCGCGTATAGAAGCACCGTGCGCTTCATACGAGCATGGCCAAAACACACCCGGTGGAATAAGGCTCGCTGTCTACAATTCGTAATCGTAATTAGCCGCCGACAGCACGCCAACACATGACTTCGTAATCGCCTGCACTTTGGTAATTCTAGTCTCAATCCTGGATAAGGAGGAGGAGGACAACGTCAATCACCCTTGTGATTATACAGCACGAACATCATTTATTTATTTATCTATTGCCGAAATTTGATACCGCCCTTCTTCCACCATCTTTTGCTCAGAAGTGCACACATGCCCCGACGGCGCAATTGCAGTTGTACTGCAGAGCAATCGCGCGCTAAGGACTAGCTCAAGGTCAATACACAGTGACTCATCGGACGAGGGTCGAATCCGCTCACTCAGCGCACACCGAGTGTTACAGGCCGATCGCTCTAACCGATCAGCCACCATGCCACACATCATCATAGTTTTGCCAACTGATGAACTTTCTGTTCTTACATCATTTAGACACCGGAATAGAGAGCGACTAAGAGTAAGTCTACATTGAAGTGGCGCTAAATAAATTTCTAACATCAACTAGAATGAAAATCGTCGTCGTCAGTATCACACCCGTCGTACAGATTCTTATCGAAGCCCGTGCGGTTTGTCCTTCACTGGCTCGGCACCATTTTTCCGAGCAAAGTGCACTCCAGTCGGCGACAGTAATTACGGGCTCCGGAAGAGCGCGGCATTATGGGAAGACCGGAGCATTATGGGAAGACGGGAAGTTATCGTCGCCTAATGGAACGACATTTATCTTGCGGCTCAATTTGCCGCCTACAAAGCCCCATCGTCATCGTCATTTGGAGCTACCTGCTCAGCCGGGTAGGGGGAGGCGAGCTGCCGATGGAAGAAGAGGATGATATGTCGAGTAATGCAATAGTCGCCATATCGTATCACACGTGTGCGAGAAAGATAGGAAGATATAATGCACTCTGTCGAATATATAATTTAAGGGCTGCATGAATGAATAACCCGAATACATGTCCCAAAGACTTATAGAACATCGTTGTTATGTATAGTATGACGCGAACGTAATTATATACACGATGCAGAACAGTTATGGGCTCTTGTGCATTCCATTCTTCTGCTCCTAAGGATTGGAATTGACTGCCAATTTCTCTCTCTTCGTAGCTCAAATTCACTTCCTTCCTTAGAAAAGCGACTCAAAACTCGCTATTTCTCCTTGGTTTTCAAGGATTTGGAAATAGAAGTGCATCTTCTTCTGGCGACTGATTCTCCGCGCCTCTGACTCACATTTCGGTGAGTACTTGCGCGCGTTACAAATTCAATTAATAAATAACCAAAAAATGAGTGAATGGATGGATAACGGATGGGTAGGTGGAAGCATGCATATGTACGTATTTATGTCCTTTGAAATTTATATGGCGTCTTCTGAGAAAGTTTTTTAGGATTTACAAACGTGCATGAGCTGGTGTCAGGACAATTGCCCATGGTCAATTTCCACTCCACACCGCTGGTCAGTTCCCTGGTCAATTGCCCATCTAGTCAATTTCCCTGAGGTCAGATCCCCTTTTAGTTTACACCATTATTTTGGTCTTAGAATCGCATAATTTAGACATTCATCCATTATACCTCCGGAAAAGCATGATCCGATAATGAGCAGAAGAAGATGTAATTCCTCCTACCGAGCATGTTGTAGAGGCTCTGAGGTTGATAGTGATTAGGTCGTCGCTCGATCGCTTCCAGATAGACTTCAACTGCTTCCTGTTTCAAGTTTAACACATCCGGTTGTCATCAACACTCGACCTACACGACCTTACTTTATACCTCGAGTTGATGCCCTCGCCCTGATATCTATACTACAGTCACTGAGTCATTCAGTCATTCGTTCAATTGCAAATTCACTCACTCGCTCGCTCACTTACTCACCTCACCCATTCACAATCACATGCTCACTCACTCGCTGGCTCACTTACTCTCTCACTCACATTCACATGCTCACTCACTCACTCATATTCACAGTCACATGATCACTCACTCACTCACTCACTCACTCACTCACTCACTCACTCACTCACTCACTCACTCGCTAACTCGCTAACTCGCTAACTCACTCACTCACTCACTCACTCACTCACTCACTCACTCACTCACATACTCACTCACATTCACATGCTCACACTCACTCACTCATCACTCACACCCACCCACCCACTCACTCACTCACTCACCCACCCACCCAAAACCTACTCACTCACTGGCTGAGTCACTCATTTCCTAACCGACCTACCCATTCATTCAACTACAAACGCAATGTCCTGTGTTCCCACCCACCCAGCCTCGCTCATTTATTCCATTCATTCTGTGAATTCATATAGCGCAAAACGAATATATATCTAGCCACAAGCGCCCCAGGGTCTCGTCTCATGCTCGGCTATACATGTAGTTGCAAGGCAACATACAGATGACGCTACAAGAGGACATCCGTGGCTTCGAACCCAAGGCACCGCATGCAGTCAGGCCTCGACCACTGCACCACGATTAATACATAAAGGATGAAGACGAATCGGTTCATCGCGTGATTCATCATAGAGAGAAAATGCGACCATCAGGTGGCGCCAGATTCGCACTAAATAATATCTATATTAACGGGATTTACTAGTGTGGCTGTGTCACCAGACAATAGAGGCCGACATGCGCAGTGTGCATGTGAGTCATATTCGTATCTGCCGCGTCTATGCAGTACTAGTATTTTCAGTTTAACGACACTGTGTGATAATAAAGATAACAATAACAATAATAATAATAACAATAATAAAAATACAAATAATAATTATAATAATAATAATTCATTAAGTCACGTGTTTGTCTGTCATATTCACGGCGCGTGATAGGACAGAGCTGTGCTTAATATGCAGCGCGCAAACGTTGCTGCTGTATGTGTTTTCGTTGACCTAAATAAGCTATGTGCAGCACAAAAGCCACTGCAATCGACGGGCAGCATTTATAAGTTAGTTATACATCGTGTAATGTTAGCATAATTCCATCAAATATCATTAAAAATGGAAACTTAATGGGTAAATGTATTTTAATCTATTTTAGACTCGTTTTGTACACGTGTATTTAATCGTTTTTGTTATTATTGCGTGAAACTTCTGCCTCTCAACGCACGGAAAAATAACTTCTTCACATAATATGCGTAAAAACGACACTATCCCTAACCCTGTCTGAGTAATACATCGTGTAACGTAAGGTTAAAATTAAGTACATGTACGACCTGCGATTTTTCCCTGGCAAACATCTAGCAATAATAATAATAATAATAATAATATATTTTCATTTAATTTCCAACTGACAAACCTCAGTATGATTACAAGTACGTACAGTAATGAACGAATGATGACAAGTTATTACAGGAGTCGAATTTAACCGTCGGCAGCCATGCACGGCGCCCATTACGCTACGCATCTAATTTAACCAACGCCGGCCAGCGAAAGAAGGATTAGTCAACATTGTGAAAGGGTGTGGGCATCGAACTCGGCTCCTCAGCTCTGCGCCTCAGTGTGTCCTCCACTACTCCTAGAACCCATTAGCCACGCCTCCTCTATTGTCCCCCCCTTGGAACTGGCACTGCCAGAATTCTTCTAAGTGACAAGTGATTTATAGTGCGAAGTATCGAAGAGCAATGGACAACAGGGTGACGAGTAAAGCGGAAGGTAGCGAGATCGGTTCCCACCCCACCACAAGGTTGACTAATTCTTATATCGCTAGGCGGCGGCGGAGGCTAAATTAGACGTAGGATGTGCGGGTCGCCTTGCATAGCTGTCACACAGTTAAGCTCGAGTCCAGTAAGTCATGGGAACCAGCTTATTCACAGGCGCTTAATCTAAAGGAATCGATAGGCAGGCAAGAGGCGGGCTCATCGTGCCCCTCACAGACCCTACCCTATTTTACCCCATTCTGCTCATGCGCCTTTGAAATCTGGACGCCGACATTTGCTGGAAAATATTGCACTGGTAGCAATATATTAAAAAGGTTGGACACACTCGAGATGATTGATGATCCACAGGAAAATAAGAAATGAGTATATGATAATGCATTGCAATGTATACAGCTGCATTTGAAACCAAATATATGACATTATATACATATATACATATATGCATATATAAATATGTATATATATACATATATATATATATATATATCTTAGAACCAGGGCTTTACCCATTAGCTGATTATGACCGTAAAATCTCAAAAATTTCAAATGTGAACAAAAGTTTAAGTTCAATAAATTTAATACATAATTTAAATGCAAACAGTTAACTACATGAAATTTGTGCATCTTTCTGCCAGTCTGTGTAAACTATGAATGGAACTAATTTAACTAAATATAGAAATTAGACGGCTGGCACTGCGACACCGTGGTCCAAGAAGTGGAGAGCTATTTCAGTACACTCGATATATCAGCCACAGTTTACGCATAAATAAATGTCGTGTGACCTCTATTTGTATTCGGTCTGAACGGTACTATTCGGCGGAATACCGAATAGCTATTTGGCCCACTATTCGGCTCCAAAGCGAATACGAAGCGAATATTCAGCCCTAATAACAACTGCATTTGACACAATACAACGACAGTTCCCTCTATGCTGTGCTCACAAGGGTCGTGGAGCCAGCGCACATAAGAATGTAGTGTGTGCCACAAATGTGTTTGTTTCGTCCAAAAATAATGAGTTACAATTTCTTTCTATGGAACTACGTAAATCGAGTTCCAAGCCGGCTGCGGCCTACTTTACTCCGTAAACTTTAGTTCCTTGACTAAACCGTCCCCTTTAGGGCTGTCAACGGGTACCCAGGTACCCGCCCGAGGCTGACTACCCGGGTAATGACATCGGGTTTCGGATACCCGAAATTACGTAAAAATGCCCGATTTTACCTGAACATATGCCAGAAATATTCCGTTGGTCATATTGGCTGACTGCCCACGCAATGAAATCGGTTCTCGACATTCCGTAAAAATGCGCAATTCGTCACATTTCCTAACAAAATATCCGCGCCGTCCGGGTACCCGAGTCCCGACCGCGCGGATCGACGGGTACCCGGGTCATTAATTCAACATTTTTTGACAGCCTTAGTCCCCTTATTTATGAAGGGACCTTTTTTAGGTTATGAGAACTTATCGCACTTTTAGATAAAGTCTTGATTCAGCTATCATCACATTCTGCTCGGACCTGCAAAACATTTTGAACCATTTATAAAAATGAAATTTCTTGCACAAACTATCTCTAAAATATTAGAGGGAACATTGAATGCAACTGTATTGATACAATACAACACAATAAGATAGAAAGAAAGCATAAAATATAAGGAGAATTTTCGGAACATTCGGAATTTTCGGAACTTGTAGTGATTGGTAAGGGAGTAGGGCACTGGTGTCCACCTATTCTAACCAGTAATCACCAATATCTACATTGAAGAATAATTTTTATTCGTGAGGCGATGGAAGGATGGGGTGATGGAGGTCGTAAGGGTGAGAGGAAGATAAACGAAAGCATTAGGATTCGCAGACGACCAGGCAATGCTGGCATGGAGCGAGAAGGAACTAACTGATTGACTGATATAAGTTTATTTAACGACGCATCCATCCATATAATGTGGTTTTATGACCAACGTTATGGATGGTATGACGGAGGGCGTAACTTGCGCAATTTCTCGGAGTGACCCAGTGGATTTATAACAAATTCTATGAATGGGGTGAGGAGGGCGACGCCGATGATCTTTTTCATCACACAGCGTCGTTAAACTACAACTACCACGTATACATTCATCATCATCATCATCATCATCATCATCTTCAACATCATCATCATCATCAGACAACGGCTGACAACCGACAGCAACAGTCTCTACCGGTTCAGACATTTCTCCGACGAATCGGGCCACAATAGCTTTGGCCCACGCGTCGCCAATCGTCCTGTTTCGTTTATTAACGGTACCAAGGCGACGCTTTCTTCCCTCCTTCCGTCCATTGGCGGGAAAGAAGCATAAAAGAAGACGAATGGGGGAATGAGGAAGCCGATTAAACCGTCCATCTGTCCATCCATCCGTCATAATCTCCACAAATGATGATCTCCGCGGATCAATAAACCAATATCCCGGTCCGCTGATTAAAGGTCTCCTTCCCTGGCGGAGACAACAGCCAGCCCCCGCCGCCGCCCACCCTCTTGGCGAAGGCACGGCTGAAGGAGGCAGCGCCCGGTGAAGAATGCCCGTCAAACGATTTCTTTTATGTCTCAGTCTTCCTTATGCTTGGCTTCGACCTGAGGCGACAATGAAGTTGCCTTTGCAATGTGATTATTATTCAACTGGAAACATGGATCGCATCTCTCTCCTGCTCAATCAATGATCATTTGGTGTATACTCCTAATTGCGTCTCGCTCTCTCATCCATGATCTTATGGTTTCCTTCGATCCATGATCTTATGGTGTCCATTGATCCACGATCCAATGGTGTCCTCTGATCCACGATCCAATGGTGTCCCCTGATCCACGATCCAATGGTGTCCCTCGATCCATGATCTCATAGTATCTCTTAATGCAAGATCTTATGGTGTATCTTCCTAACTGCATCTCGCTCGATCCTATGGTGTCCATTGATCCACGATCCAATGGTGTCCCCTGATCCACGATCCAATGGTGTCCCTCGATCCATGATCTCATAGTATCTCTTAATGCAAGATCTTATGGTGTATCTTCCTAACTGCATCTCGCTCGATCCTATGGTGTCCATTGATCCACGATCCAATGGTGTCCCCTGATCCACGATCCAATGGTGTCCCTCGATCCATGATCTCATAGTATCTCTTAATGCAAGATCTTATGGTGTATCTTCCTAACTGCATCTCGCTCGATCCTATGGTGTCCATTGATCCACGATCCAATGGTGTCCACTGATCCACGATTCAATGGTGTCCCTCGATCCATGATCTCACAGTATCTCTTAATGCAAGATCTTATGGTGTATCTTCCTAACTGCATCTCGCTCGATCCTATGGTGTCCATTGATCCACGATCCAATGGTGTCCCCTGATCCACGATCCAATGGTGTCCCTCGATCCATGATCTCATAGTATCTCTTAATGCAAGATCTTATGGTGTATCTTCCTAACTGCATCTCGCTCGATCCTGTGGTGTCCATTGATCCACGATCCAATGGTGTCCCCTGATCCACGATCCAATGGTGTCCCTCGATCCATGATCTCATGGTATCTCTTAATGCAAGATTTTATGGTGTATCTTCCTAACTGCATCTCGCTCGATCCTATGGTGTCCATTGATCCACGATCCAATGGTGTCCACTGATCCACGATTCAATGGTGTCCCTCGATCCATGATCTCATAGTATCTCTTAATGCAAGATCTTATGGTGTATCTTCCTAACTGCATCTCGCTCGATCCTATGGTGTCCATTGATCCACGATCCAATGGTGTCCCCTGATCCACGATCCAATGGTGTCCCTCGATCCATGATCTCATAGTATCTCTTAATGCAAGATCTTATGGTGTATCTTCCTAACTGCATCTCGCTCGATCCTATGGTGTCCATTGATCCACGATCCAATGGTGTCCCCTGATCCACGATCCAATGGTGTCCCTCGATCCATGATCTCATAGTATCTCTTAATGCAAGATCTTATGGTGTATCTTCCTAACTGCATCTTGCTCGATCCTGCGGTGTCCATTGATCCACGATCCAATGGTGTCCCCTGATCCACGATCCAATGGTGTCCCTCGATCCATGATCTCATGGTATCTCTTAATGCAAGATTTTATGGTGTATCTTCCTAACTGCATCTCGCTCGATCCTATGGTGTCCCCTGATCCACGACCCAATGGTGTCCCTCGATCCATGATCTCATAGTATCTCTTAATGCAAGATCTTATGGTGTATCTTCCTAACTGCATCTCGCTCGATCCTATGGTGTCCATTGATCCACGATCCAATGGTGTCCTC
The DNA here is from genome assembly GCA_959347315.1 of Bimastos eiseni. Classification (NCBI taxonomy): domain Eukaryota; kingdom Metazoa; phylum Annelida; class Clitellata; order Crassiclitellata; family Lumbricidae; genus Bimastos; species Bimastos eiseni. Next base: position 18,702,394 of record OY365822.1, read on the forward strand.
TGATCCATGATCCAATGGTGTCCCTCGATCCATGACCTCATGGTGTATCCTCCTATCTACATAACCCGTCGATCACCTAACACTCTATATCTTATTTCCCTCAGAATACTTCACACCAGCTGTTGATCTCACATCCGTCATTATCTGACACCTTACCTGACCCTTCTTCACACGATGTCTGCATGGATGTGGGAGCGTCCGTGTGTATGTCTGTGTGTGTGTCTCCACGTGCAAGTATATATATATATATGTATATACATATATAAAGTGAGTGTGTGTAACTGTGTATATGTATACTTATACATACATACATGTATATATAAATGTGTTCGTCTGTGTGTCCATTTGCGCTTGTGTTTGTGTGTGTATCAATGTTTGTGTCTGTCTGTGTGTGTCTTTGTGTGTCAGTGTGTGTATGTCTGTGTGGGTCGGTGTACGTGTATATATCTGTGTGTATGTCTGTGTGGGTCGGTGTATGTGTATATATCTGTGTGTATGTCTGTGTGGGTCGGTGTATGTGTATATATCTGTGTGTATGTCTGTGTGGGTCGGTGTATGTGTATATATCTGTGTGTATGTCTGTGTGGGTCGGTGTATGTGTATATATCTGTGTGTATGTCTGTGTGGGTCGGTGTATGTGTATATATCTGTGTGTATGTCTGTGTGGGTCGGTGTATGTGTATATATCTGTGTGTATGTCTGTGTGGGTCGGTGTATGTGTATATATCTGTGTGTATGTCTGTGTGGGTCGGTGTATGTGTATATATCTGTGTGTATGTCTGTGTGGGTCGGTGTATGTGTATATATCTGTGTGTATGTCTGTGTGGGTCGGTGTATGTGTATATATCTGTGTGTGCGTCTGACCTGGTGCCTGTCTTCGTCTGCCAAGAGTCGCCCTAGGTTGTAGAGGGCGGATACCTTCGTCTGTTCGTGTAGGCGAGGGTCCTTCAGCCCAGTCGTGTCCAGCTCAGCGCAGCGGCGGTAGATCTATCGACGAAGCAGAAGAAGAAAACACAACAGAGATAGACAGAGGAAAAGACTAGGAACAGGAGGAGGAAGAGAGAAAAAGATGAGGAGGAAGAGAGAAAAAGATGAGGAGGAAGAGAGAAAAAGATGAGGAGGAAGAGAGAAAAAGATGAGGAGGAAGAGAGAAAAAGATGAGGAGGAAGAGAGAAAAAGATGAGGAGGGCACTTACGGTGTTAAAAACCCAACTATATCATTTTTATATAGAAACGGAGAACATTTCCATTAGTCTTCTTTTTTCTTTTGGTTTTGATAAAATACAATTCAACTGAACTGCATTGGACACAATGCAATACAAATATATTACAACAGCAACGATGATGATGATGCTGATGATGATGATATGAAGATGATGATGATGATAATGATATAATGATGATGACAATGATGATGATATGATGATCATGATGATAATGATGATAACGATGACAATGATATGATGATAATGATGATGATATGATGATGATATGATGATGATTATGATGATGATGATGCTCTTTTACTAATAGTCAATTTCCCTCTGCCATGAAGACAGCTAAAAATAATTCCATTTCATAAGCAAGGACCTAAAGATGAAATTGGGAATTATAGACCCATATCCATCTTATCATACTTTTCTAAGTTACTTGAGAAATTAATGCACATCAGGTTAGCTGATTATATAAATAAAATGAACATTCTTTATCCTGTGCAACACGGTTTTCAAGCTGGTCATTCCACTGACTTGGCCCTGCTGACTCTTCAAGATAGGATTTCCTCTACTTTGGACCGTAATGAATATTCGATTAGTTTATTCCTAGATATTGCCAAAGCTTTCGACTCAGTTAATCACAACATAATTACTTTCTAAATTGGAACACATTGGTATTCGAGGCATCCAACTTGAATGGTTCTCCAGTTATCTAAATAACCAGTATCAGCTTGTATCAATTCGTGGCTCATACTCAAAAGTCAATCCTATAAAATACGGGGTGCCTCAAAGGTCTATTTTAGGCCCCTTACTATTTCTTTTGTTCATTAATGATTTGCCTAATTCATCGTCTTTGTCAACCTTTATTTTATTTACTGATGACACAAATGTTTTCTTTTCACATAATTCGTATGAACAGCTAATTCAAATTGTGAATTAGGAAATACCGCTAATATCAGATTGGTTCAAATGTAATAAGCTATCATTGAACCTATCAAAAACCAACTACATTTTATTTAGTTCCTATCGTAAAAAACACAACCCAACGATGGGGTTTCCTAATATTAACATAGATAGCTATTCTATTCCCCAAGTCCCTTCTGTAAAATTCTTGGGCATTCTACTTGATCAACACTTAACTTGGACCAATCATATATCTTTCATTTCTTCAAAAATTGCTAAAAACATTGGTGTTTTATCTAAGATATCGTTTCTATTACCCACCCGCCATCGAGTCAATCTCTATTACACACTCATCCAACCTTATGTATCCTACTGCAACTTAATTTGGGCTTCAAATTACCCTACCCGTCTCATCAGATTACTTCGTCTCCAAAAAGAGCAGTTAGAATTATATCTGGTTCTGGATTTTCCATCCCATCTGCTATTTTATTTAGTCGGTATGAAATTCTAACGGTGACTCAGATCAGAGACCTTTAAATTGGCATCTTTATGTTTAAATATAAAGCTAACTTACTCGTGCGCATTTTTGATCGTTACTTTAAGTTAAAAAAATTTCTGACATTCATACATATGAATTAAGGTCGGCTGATAATCTCAGACCAATTCGCTACCATGTAAATACCCGAGGATTCTCACTAAAAAACGTAGGGCCGTTGTTCTGGAATTCACTACCTTTGCCTTTAAAAATTCTGAATACTTTGTTAGTATTTAAGTCACATTTACGAAGCTACGTGATTTCTCATGCTTCCTTGAAATGTGTAATTTAGGTTAGTACAACCCTTGTTTAATTTACTTGAATGACTGTACAGTGTACTATTTAGTTAACTAGCTTAAGTGTTACTGCGTCTAATTAATTAGTTTTCTATCTTTTTTCGCTCTTTATTATCCTGCCTCCTGTCTCAATTTGAAAGTTTGTTTGTGAATCATTTGGGTGTCCCTTATTAGCGGGGCCTTCTTGGCCCCTTTAGGTAACTCCCACTGTAGTCTAATTACCTTGCTACTTATTATATCTACTTGTACGTTATGACTTGGACGCAATAAAAGAGCAGGTTATGTTATGTTATGATGATGATTATGATGACTAACAAAATAACTTCTATAGCGCTGCCATAATAACGCACAGGGCTTCAATCGATGGCGCACAACGTGATGATGATGACGACAATAGCGGTGATGTTGATGATAACGATAACGGTGATGATGAAGATGATGACAACGATGTTGTTAAGTACCTTTCTTGACGACTTCCTTCAAGGAAATAATAATGAGCATTTTTCTTCTATAGGTATGAAAGCTAAATGCTACAAGGACCACACTACATATAAAATAAGGCCACAGCCGCCACACTAGTATCTCTTGCTACCAGCTATCGTTCGATTTCGTGTGAAACCCGATCGGCCTGACAGCAACAGTGGCAGAGTCGTGACGCGCATGTCAGACCGGAAGCCGAATGCATTCTGGGATCGGATGACAAAAGCAATCAGAACGGCTGAGCGATAATGCAGGACGAACGAAAGTAGAATTTGTCGCGAGAAAACCCGTTGTTGGCAGACGATTATTATTCGTGAAATGAAAACCACGTAGAAAAATTACATACTTACTAATATTTGCACCATTACCTCATGTCAGACTGTCACTATTGAAAAAGCGTTGCGCTATTTTGCCATTATGGTTTACGACACATGCGTATAATGTAAAATTGTGTGTTTGTGTGTAATTGAATGCATGCAAATTATGTATATTAACCATAGATATACATAATATTACATTCATACACACTGCGTGGCACAGTGGCCAATTGGTTAGAGCGGTCAGTCCGTAACGCTCATTGTGTGCGGTGAGTGAGCGGGTTCGACCCTAGTCCGAGGCGTCACTGTGTAGGGACCTTGAGCAAGTCCATCGCGCACCATTGCTCTGCGGTACAACTGCAATTGCGCAGTCGAGGCGTGTGTATGCACTTCTGAGCAAAAAGATGTTGGAAGAAGGGCGGTATCAAATTTAAGAATAAATAAAATAAATAAAAAACACATATATATACTCAGTCTCACATACATGCACAAACATACATACATACATACCTGCATACGCACTTACTTACATATATACTACAAACACACTTATATACATACATCAAAATCAAATCAAAAAATGTTTTATTGTAACCAACAACAAAATAGAGTACATCTCACAATATGCACAAGCAAATTTATATTGGCTACAATGGGAGCCCCAGAAAGGATGCGAATCCCGCTAAATAGGGACCCCCTTGTAGCAACTACATCACACTAATAAATGGCAATTTATCTTTATTGCAAATTAATCCTAAAACGCAACAAAACACCAAATGAAAAAAACAGACATACATACATACACACATACGTACACATGCATACACCCACCTACATACACACATACATATTTGCGATGAGCATCTCGTTCTAACCGCAAGTGACAAGGCAACAGCCATTCCTACGCACTCCACATCTCCCGACGTCACACCCGATTCCGTTGCATACTAATTGGCGTCCGTCCCCATTTCTCCCGAAATTCATAGCGACCGTTTATTAGGCTCGGCACGGCATCAATAGAGCGGGCTGCGCACGGAACACGACAATCTGATTATCGCTCGTCCGACGCGATCGTGTTGCCAGTACTGATGCAGGGAACCAGCTTACCAGAGAACATATTACT
>OY365822.1:18707461-18845349 GCA_959347315.1 Bimastos eiseni
GGCTTCTTCTTCTCTTGACAATGTGAAATTCATTATTTTCAGCTTGACAATTCACGATCGACATAGAGTTAAAAATCGACTTTTATCTCATTGCACCAGCGCACACTTCGTCACACACCAAAGACGACGAATACAGGAGATTTTTCGCTCCGTAATATTAGATTAAATTTATGATTAAACTGGAATATACTTAACTCAAAATTAGATTAGATTTAGCTTAATATCAGATGAAAATTAGGATTAGATTGGAATAGATGGATAGGATGAGACTGATGATATTTCAAATCAAATCAAACCATTTTTATTATTGAGACATCAATTAATCGAAGTCAATACAATGTTAACATATTATCATCGGAGTCTTAACATCTTGGTATGATGGTCAGCAATGGGTGATCCAAAAAAGGGACATGTCCCGCTATCTAAGGATTCCCTCTTACACAATGGATAAGTAGATGGCGTCAGGTGTGTTTAGCAAATAACTGTTTTATGAGATAACACCAACAAGCAACAACTTAATTAAATAAACAGCAATGAGTAGATTACGTAAAAATGAAGTTAGAAATTAGGAAACAAAAAAATGAACACAGAAAGAATGAAAAAAAAGAGGAAGAAAGGGAAGAGCAAGCAAGAGTTAATGGACGGGCACCAAGTATATTGTAACCAAAATAGAGTCCTAAAACAAAAGACATGGGTTTAACTTTGTATTAACAAGTGTTAATTCAAACTGCCCACCCAATGCATGAATCTTTTTCTCTGATATCTTGGTTCCTTCCTCCCTTCCTTCCTTCCTTCCTTCCTTCCTTCCGTCCCCATCGTATTACGATTCCTATTTGCCATTTCATTCGATACAACATGTATTGCTTGTCGGCTTGTGTTATTACGATAACGACGCCATAGAAAGCATTAGATTACAGCAGATTCGATTAGAGCCACCCCGTGTAGACGCTATATTGCTTCTATGAAGCATTTGGTTCAAGACAGACAGACGCACAGGCACGCAGTCAGTCAAACAGACAGACAGAGATATACGGACAGACAAACCGACAAACACACAGACTCAAATATTAATTGATGGATGGATGGATGGATGTATTGATGGGTGGGTGGGTTGTGAATGGATGAATGATGAATGGGTGTATGATGGATGGGTGGGTGATTGGATGGATTAACGGATGGATGGCTGAATGATGGATGGTTGAATGATGGATTGATGGATAGATTGGTGGATGGATGAATGGATAGCCAGACATTAGACTGACACGTAGGCAGGCGAACCAACAGACGGACGATTCCCAAACGGACAGAGGCAAAGGAAGAAACTGAAAGAGCTCCAGTCACACGTACAAACCTACAGTCAAACGGGTGCCGGACAGATGCACAGAATACAGACAGGCAGGGGGACGCAGACATACGCGAGCAGACAGGCAGACGAACACAGAGATACGCAAGCAGTCAGGCGAACTGATGCAGAGATACGTGACAGGCAGACGGACGCAGAGATACGCGAGCCGACAGGCAGACGAACGCAGAGATACGCAAGCATAGGGGGAGACGGACGTAAGGAGTGACAGCGAAGGCCTGTTGGACGGCCATGTTTATCGAGGACTTTGAGGCGGACAGCATTTGCTACACGCTCTAGATAATCAATATGTCCGGATTACGGGCAGCGATACGGGCAGCACGACGAGGAACGGCTGGTCAGGAGAGAGAGGGACAGAGGGAGGGACAGAGGGAGGGACAGAGGGAGGGACAGAGGGAGGGTGAAGGGAATGGAGGGAGCAGATGGAAGGAGGGAGGGAAAGGGAGGCAGGGATGATGGAAGACGGAGGTGGAGGAATAATCGTCCCTTAACGCATGGAGATCAGTGTGCCCGATTCTGGTATACGTGGAGGGAGGCGTCTTTCCATGCGTGTTGGAAGGGTGGGTGGATGGATGGGTTGATTGAGGGATGGATTGGTGGATGGATGGACGGTAGAACAGATGGAAGAATGGTTGGATGGCTAAATGGATGGTTGAATTCACGTATTTGTCGCAAGATGGATGTGTTAATGGATGGTTAGGCGAATGTGCGGATGGTTGAATTGCTGAATGGATAGATGGATGGATGGATGGATGGAAGGATGGATAGTTGAATTGTTGAAATAATGGACAGATATGTGGACACGATTTGACATTTAAATAAGATTGCACACGATACTAGATGATAACCAATCCAGATTAAATTTAGATGATAATCATTAGATGACATTACTTGATTTTCCTTTACAAAATACAATTATAGCTCATATCAACTGAAAACGCAACTAGAACATCGATCATATCCACGGCGACGCTCCTCATAAAACTTTTAGAGACATTTCCCTGCCGACAGAGGGCCAATCGAAGTCCAGCGATAACAAAGGCGGTACACAGATTAAATTGGCGCCAAATGAATGGGTCCGCGTAGGGATAAAGTCGTCTGCTTCGGTGCCAATCCATTCGAGGCGAACCGCGAAAAGAGGCAATCGCGTTAAATATTGGATTAGAGGTTACGGCTGCGTATAAATTTTCGATGCGATTCAGTTCAAGGTGTGCTTGCGATAGACGTGCTTTTACGAAACCGTCTGTACTTGGCCGAAGCCTCGTATAGGAGTAATTGATTGGTGCGTAGGAAGAGGAATATAGACGCAGTGGTAAGAATTGCGCTGTTTCAGCGTAACGAGTTCGGAACCTGAAAATGTGACTGTCTGACAGAGTAATGTACTGTAATGGATGGGTGGATGGATTTATGGATGGATAGTTAGATGAATGGATGTAAGATGGATGGATGGATGGACAGTTAGATGGATTTATTGAATGGGTAGATGGATTGATGAAATTGATGGATGAAATAGTTGGAAGAAATACATAGAGGGAAGCACGGATTGATTGTTGGACAGTGAGATGGATGGATATGTGAACGAATGGGTAGGTAGATGGATGAAATTCAAAGATAAAATAGGTGGAAGAAATAGATGGATGGATGGATGAAAGGATGGGTGCACATGGATTGATGATTAGACTGATAGTTTCTCACGCCAGCTATAGTAAACCACGTGACCTGCTGGTTAGAATTTATAATCGACCCTATATTGACTATACTTGGATGGATAGATGGATGAATGATGGATGGATGGATGAAACGATGGGTGAATGGTTAGATTTAATTCAATAGCCCATCCTTCCATCCATCGAAGAGCGACGAACGAAATGATCGACGTTCACGGAAGAGTATGTAGGCCTATATGCGCATACGCAATCGATGAAGTACGGAAGTCCGGAAATGTACCTTTGAACTCGCCGACCTTCGTTGGTGGTAGGAAACCCCATAGAAACTTCAAAGACAGAAACCGAATTCTGTCACGCGCTATGTAGACACCGCTCGCTGCTCTCACGTCAACACAGTCCGATAGACAGACAACATATACGGACTACACAGACAGACAGACAGACACACAGACAGACACACAGACAGAGACACACACAGACAGACACACATACACAGAGACAAAAGGACAAATAGACGCCCGGACGGACAAAGCGAATGGCAAACATATATATAGTCACACAAAGACAAAAAGAAACCGATACAGCCAAAGGTCATGACAAGTGAACGGACACTGACAAAACAAGACAAAGGAAAACATAGACACAGATAGGAAAGTGAACGCGCACAGGTAGTAACGCGGTCAAAAAATGTTGCAATACAATACATAGCATGCAATACAGTCTGCGGACTCGAACATACGTATATGGTACATCAGCAACTCAGAACCACATACAGATAAGAACAGAGAAGTACAGAGAGTGTCACCCAGACATACAAGCGCCGAGACAATGAGGGATATTCTCCTAGACTCCCACAATTCTCTAAACCTGTCTGGTCGATTTGTAAATATCAATCTCCTCTAGGCATACTTTGTTTTCCAACTTCTAACCCGATCCACCACAAGCGCACCCAACATGAAGCTGTCCAATGCAGCTACCCGATGCCCCGGTGATACAAGTGTAGTTACCCCCAGGGTCTAAGCAACCTGTTGTTTAGAAACTTGAAGGGAAGGATGGTATCATCCATACATCCATATTTCAATGGTGATATCCATCCATCTGTTATTCGAAGACTAATGTTTATAAATCTACCAGATGGGTGGGTGAAAGGGCAGGCGGATGGCTGGATGAACAGGAGATGAATGGAATGGATAGATGGTAAGATATATATATATATATATATATATATGAATGGTAAGATGGGTAGATAGACGGATGGACAGATGGATGGATGGATGAAAGAATTGGCAGATGGATGGATGGCTTGATGGATAGTTAGATGGATAGATGGGTGGTATACTCAACCGAAATCTTGTATAAAGTAGATATCTAGCAGCATCAGTATCTAGTGTTTAACGGCATCTTTTGACATTACCTTGCATTATGGGAACTACGAGTGACGTTATATTGACATTCTGTGACACACACAATCATGAACACACACACACACACACACACACACACACACACACACACACACACACACACACATATATATATATATATATAATATATATATATATATATAGTATGTTTATATACTGCAGTCTGCATATATGTGTGTATATATAAAGTGAATTATGTATATATACATAGATATATACATATATACATTGAGTATATATACATATATACTGTATTTTGCATATATATTTATATATGCACGCACCATGCATACAACAGAAAACCTAGCTGCTCCGTGCGAAATCATTTGGACGAAACGACTGCATCCTGTACATATGCATGGAGTAAGATGACTTTCTTCACATCCGTTTGTCTCTCCCTCCGTCTCTGTCTGTCTGTCTCTCACTGTGTCAGTCTGTGTGTTTCTGCCGCTGTACGTCCTTCTGTATGTCTACGCTGGTCGATCTCTGAATGTGGCCAGATTAGCGGCGTCCAATTAATCATGGGCAACTATTCCGTCGGTGCAAACGTTTGCAACACAATTCCAACAATTCCAATACATCTACTCATTCGGCTGAACACAACCACGCTGCTATTTCAATACTCACAGGGAAACACTTGGTCCTTGGTTTGGTGGCGGATCCAGGTGGAAAAACTGGGTTTATATAGGGGCAGCTCGGAAAAATTTCAATTCCAAAACATGAATGGATGCAGCGAAAAAGGATGAACTGTGTAAAGCAGGGTAGAAATTTATAATATTTCTGAAATATTCAAGAAATACTTCTGAAATGTTCGAGGGGATATAAGCATCGGCATTTTTTTCAGGAAACAGCCTACTTTATATTCCGATATTTGGACATTTTTTGTTACGAACTGCATAATTCTCCAACATTTGATTTGATATAACTACCGCCATTTGCATTAGCATCATCTGAAGGCCGTGGTAATTTTAATAAGCAAATCAGACACGTTAGTCATAAAATCACGGCTTCACTAGGAACGCTCGCCAAGTGGAACACTCATTATTGGACATAACTATTAACTACACGGAAAGAATTTCAGAGGTGACTGCATTCAAAATTCAATCCCAAGCTAAGTTGTAAGGCTAGCTAGCATTCATATATAATGCGTTTTCGAATACGGAATAATTACGATATTGAATATCTGGGGGGGACGACCGAAACATTGGCCGACAATAGGGGAAGGGTTGGCCAACAGAGCACGATGCAGGCAGGCAGGGATGCAGGCAGAGAGGCAGGCAGGCCGGGTCCGAGCTGTCCAGGTCCAGGGTTGATTACAGTCGTCGCATTTGGGGGAAACGGTGTCACCGTGAAGCGGTGGTGTGGCCGAAAAGATGATCCACCTGAAATGCATTCCATTTTGGAACAGGCATTATATTTCAGAATGCAGAAGGCTTGCATGCACAAATGGATCACCAAAATCGAAAATCAGGTAAATTACCGGGTTTCTCGGGAATTATACACGAAATAAATTCCATTTAACATCTCGAGATTTACACAAGCGTAATGATCGCCGTAATCTAATTGTGACGCAATGTTATTGTAATCTAAATCTACGAAATTGCTGCGCTACATGGAAACCATAGGCCTAAGGTCGAGAGCTATTACGATTGCAACTGGGATCTTCGAATGGTCATGAATGGGGATGCGAGAAATCCTAGTCGTGTTGAATTCGTTGCTCTTGCATGATTTGCTCCTTTATGATGGCCCCACATAAATTCACATATAATTTATTTATTAAGTAAATTCACGCAGTATACCTTCAGTAATCAGAGACTCTGTGTAGACTAAATTATGCTTAAGTTAAATGTCAATCGAACCAATATAATCAGCAAATAGATTAGACTGCAAATATAGAAAATTAAAGCATATTTATTAGTGTGGATGTTTTATCCTTTTGCCCGCTCGCTGAACAAGAGCTCTTGCGATCGAGAATGGTAAATAAGTTATGAATGAAGGACTAGAAGAAGGTACTGGATCACAGAAACTGCAGGTGAGAACGCTTCAATACCTACTGTTCGTGGTATCAACCGAGAACACCACATAATTGTCTACATGTTTATGAATGATGTATACACTGTGGGTCCATATTGTCAGGAAAGATGCAGTAGGTTGGCTGGCTATGAGAATTTATGGGAATTTGAGGAATTCCACGCTGTATCATCGCCCTTGTAGCTGAAGTTTTTCACACATACTTACCTACTTCCATAAAGCAGAATCGGGCTTTCTCGGTCATGGGGTGTAATACAATCTGGATTGGACTTCCCATAGAGCTCCGTCTCCTACCTAAGAACTCCTCATCTTCATTTTCCGCCTCTCTTAAAACTGTCATTTTCAGCCGAGGATTAAGCCGGTAGCGCTTCTGAATAGATACCTTGAAGGGGCGCTATATCAAGTAATTTTGATTGATTGATTGGCCTACATACAGAGATACGTAATTGATTTGATAAGACAAATAACGGATTACACAGGACCTAATTTTTCTGTGGACGGATTTTCTCACGCGGTAGAAGTGGCATCAAAAGGTCTAATATAAATGAGCCGCAGCCAGGTCCATACTTTCCGGACCACATATTTCAACGACACCGATTTTCGAGAAAGAACAAAGAACAGCGCCTGCGAATCGTACAGCGTTTCTCTGCTCTGCGCTGCCCGAGAAGAGGCGGGGCGGGAAACAAAAGCGCAGCGTGGAACCAGCGCATTGAAACGCAGACGTGAGCCAGACAGAAAACTGATCGTCTGATACATACGTCCAAGCATCGATCATTCGTCACGAGTCCCACAGAGGGACTCTCGCGAAACGCCCGCTTCTCCGCTGTAACGCACGCGTAAATTGCAATGTAATGTAATCGATAATTTATATATCGCCCTTCAAGAGGCGCTCTCTGTGCTAGCCTATAATTATGTTACGTACAATCACTAAAAACTATGGTACAACAGCTAGCAAAAAAATTGTTTTGCGCTAATAATAATATTATCGGAGGACACGCAATCGTTCCCGCGACTTCGCTTTTGTGGGCGCAGTAGAAATGCTGAGATTACGATTACGATTCCAGATCCACAATTTCTGTCCTGGGATGACTTTTCTATCACCTTAGGGATCTGATCGAATTCGGGTAAAATAATAACAGTAATAAATTATCACAATAACAATACTAATAATCGTAATAATAATAATAATAATAATAAAATAATAATAATAACAATAAAAATACCTTTGGCCCCATCAATTCCGAAGGCCAACGCTTCCTTTCAGAACTGGGACACAGACTGAGCGCCGTCACTGGGAAGCAGAGGGAGATGACTTTTCTCTACCAGCGCATCTCGATTATTCAACGCTACAACGCAGTTGCTTTCAAGGAAACTTTCGCTGCTCAGAAGTCCAACGAGCAGGGCTACTCCGGACGACATCACCATTAAATAGATGAAATCAGCTCTACGCCGTGTCTCTTGGACTATTATCATCACAAAAATATAATAATAAAAATATCAACAAACAACAATAATAATGGTAATTCAATTGTGCCTTACACCTAGACGAGGCCGAAATAAACCATTGTACCTGAGTTCAAAATCAACGACAATCATAGCTATAGGAAATGTGACCGTATACGCTGCCGATGGGAAGCTCAGGCGGTTAGGGCGAGAATTGGCCACCATAGTAACTTAATAAGCCGAGGCTAAGAAAGATGAAAGCGTTCACAGCTCATACACATGGCCGCCTTCAAGGACTTGTGTATCAGTCTAAGGATCTAATAACACAGAATTCCTATGATGATAGAGAACTAAGTACTGCGTCCGCTACTATCATATAAAGAGGAACTGTGTGCTTGGTATTACGTTCACATCCTGTAATACAGAAGTCCATGACCAAGCACTTTGGTGACAGATGGACGGACGGCATACGACCGTCGGTGATCAGTCGTTGATTAATAATTTCTGGGAATAGAAAACGGCAAAGCATCAGGAAATGAATGCAAATGTGACATAGAAAGTTGGGCTGACAAAATTAGGAACGCAACAGCCAGAGTTGGCAATGAAAAAGATTCAGTTACCACCACATGAGATCATGAATAAGACGGAAGATATTGCAAGCAAAAGAAGAGCTGTTGCAAGAAAGCCAACAGATATATATATAGTTAGTAGTGCACAGATGTTTATAGTAAACAACACATTACGTTATTGTGAGACAAAATATATTGTTAGCAAGAATACACAGATTATGTTAGCACGACAAAAGATATTGTTAGCAACAAAACACATTATGTTCGTGAGGCAGAAGATATTGTTAGCAAGAAAAAAACAGATTATGCTAATAAGACAAAAGATATTGTTAGCAAGACAACACATTATGTTAGTGAGGCAGAAGATATTGATAGCAAGACAATACAGATTAAGCTAATAAAACAAAAGATATTGTTAGCAAGACAACACATTATGTTAGTGAGGCAGAAGATATTGTTAGCAAGACAACACATTATGTTAATGAGGCAGAAGATATTGTTAGCAAGACAACACATTATGTTAGTGAGGTAGAAGATATTGTTAGCAAGACAATACAGATTATGCTAATAAGACAAAAGATATTGTTAGCAAGACAACACATTATGTTAGTGAGGCAAAAGATATTGTTAGCAAGACAATACAGATTAAGCTAATAAAACAAAAGATATTGTTAGCAAGACAACACATTATGTTAGTGAGGCAGAAGATATTGTTAGCAAGACAACACATTATGTTAGTGAGGCAGAAGATATTGTTAGCAAGACAACACATTATGTTAGTGAGACAGAAGATACTGTTAGCAAGACAACACATTATGTTAGTGAGGCAGTATGATAGTTAGATTATGCTATTAAAAGAGAAGATACTGTGAGCAACACAACAGATTACATAATATAGAAGATTTCATTATTAATAAAACAGATTATGCTAGTAAGACAAAATATCTTATTAGCAAGAAAACAGATTATGTTAGTAACAAAAAAGACATTGTTGGCAAAACGAAAGGACAAATTATGTTATTATAACAGATGGCATTGCTAGAAATGCAACAAATAATGTTAGTTAAGACAGAAAATATCGCTAGGAATAGACAAGAGATTAATTATGTTAGCGTGACAGAAGATTGTTTCTAACACAGCAAGAAAATGTACAATAATTATATTTGTAGCTTCATCAGAAACAGTAATGACTGTAATGACAAACGGATACCGAATAGATTAGATTGCATTCTGAAATATGTGAGAATTTATGATGGATTTTGCTCTCTGTATTCGATTTACATCCAGCGTGCATAATGAGACCACATAAAAAAACTGCACAATAAACTGCTATGTGTATGTGTGTATTATGAGATTGCCCTACTATGTTTGTTCATAATTAGACCACACCTTAGTGTCTTTGAATAATAAGACCACACCTTAGTGTCTTTGTATAATTAGACCACACCTTAGTGTCTTTGAATAATAAGACCACACCTTAGTGTCTTTGTATAATTAGACCACACCTTAGTGTCTTTGAATAATTAGACCTCACCTTAGTGTCTTTGTATAATTAGACCACACCTTAGTGTCTTTGTATAATTAGACAACACTGTAATGATTTTGTATAATTATACAACACACCTAGTGTCTTTGTATAATTAGACCACACCTTAGTGTCTTTGAATAATTAGACCACACCTTAGTGTCTTTGAATAATTAGACCACACCTTAGTGTCTTTGAATAATTAGACAACACCTTAGTGTCTTTGAATAATTAGACCACACCTTAGTGTCTTTGAATAATAAGACCACACCTTAGTGTCTTTGTATAATTAGACCACACCTTAGTGTCTTTGAATAATTAGACCCCACCTTAGTGTCTTTGTATAATTAGACCACACCTTAGTGTCTTTGAATAATAAGACCACACCTTAGTGTCTTTGTATAATTAGACCACACCTTAGTGTCTTTGAATAATAAGACCACACCTTAGTGTCTTTGTATAATTAGACCACACCTTAGTGTCTTTGAATAATTAGAACTCACCTTAGTGTCTTTGTATAATTAGACCACACCTTAGTGGCTTTGTATAATTAGACAACACTGTAATGATTTTGTATAATTATACAACACACCTAGTGTCTTTGTATAATTAGACCACACCTTAGTGTCTTTGAATAATTAGACCCCACCTTAGTGTCTTTGTATAATTAGACCACACCTTAGTGTCTTTGTATAATTAGACCACACCTTAGTGTCTTTGAATAATAAGACCACACCTTAGTGTCTTTGAATAATAAGACCACACCTTAGTGTCTTTGTATAATTAGACCACACCTTAGTGTCTTTGAATAATTAGACCCCACCTTAGTGTCTTTGTATAATTAGACCACACCTTAGTGTCTTTGAATAATTAGACCCCACCTTAGTGTCTTTGTATAATTAGACCACACCTTAGTGTCTTTGTATAATTAGACAACAATGTAATGATTTTGTATAATTATACAACACACCTAGTGTCTTTGTATAATTAGACCACACCTCAGTGTCTTTGAATAATTAGATGACACCTTAGTGTCTTTGAATAATTAGACCACACCTTAGTGTCTTTGAATAATAAGACCACACCTTAGTGTCTTTGTATAATTAGACCACACCTTAGTGTCTTTGAATAATTAGACCCCACCTTAGTGTCTTTGTATAATTAGACCACACCTTAGTGTCTTTGTATAATTAGACCACACCTTAGTGTCTTTGTATAATTAGACAACACTGTAATGATTTTGTATAATTATACAACACACCTAGTGTCTTTGTATAATTAGACCACACCTTAGTGTCTTTGAATAATTAGACCACACCTTAGTGTCTTTGAATAATTAGACCACACCTTAGTGTCTTTGTATAATTAGACCACACTGGAATGATTTTGTGTAATTAGACCACAGTGCCACACCGTAATGCCTGTGCATAATAAGACCTCACACCGTAGTGTCTTAATTTAACGAGAACATGCTGTAATATCTATGCATGATTACTAACTCACACAGCAATGTCTGCCCATGAGTCAACACGGCGATGTCTGCATCCAGACACCAGAGCAGTAAACACCACTAGGGACAATCCTCAGTGGGCACCCACCGCACTCCATTTCCCGAAATCGCCTTCCGCCCATCCCGCTCCACCAGCAACCCTGCCCTTTATAGCCTGAACATTCCCACCCACCCCAACCCACGGACTGCCCCGGGAGAGTCAGGATTGATGAGGGTTCCGTCTTCCGAAGGCCTCACTTCCTCGACTGTGACGAACCGACGGCGCCCGTCGCCATGGAGATAGGGTCGTCATGGTAACGGACGACGCTGGTCGCCATGCCCACGACTGTTGCGGTGGCGATAGGGATAAATATGGCTGTCTGGGGATTCCCGATGTTTCGTTCTCGATCCTCCCGATGGGCTCGCTGCCCGCGCGCACGAAGAAGCGTTTTTACGACCGCTCTAGAAAAGTCGCTATATGAATATCCGAGGCATGAACTGTTCTCATGACGGCCCGCGAATAAGCTGGTGTCCAAAGTAATGCGTCGTAAGCTCCTCAGGGAAGCCAACGCATTGAAGCACTTGCAATGAATTTTTTTACATATGTAATGTAATGTGCACAATGTACCGTAGAGTAATAAAAACACACTGGGGCGCAGAGCTGAGGATCCGAGTCCGATACCCATATCCCCCGTATGGTTGACTAGTCCTTCCTTCGCTAGGCGATGGCGCTGGTTAAACTAGATACATAGCGTAATGAGCGCCTTGCATGGCTCCCGACGGTTAAATTCTAGACCTGTAATAACTTGTCATTACTCGTGCATGATTGTAACGCAGAGAGTGTGGGTTCAAACCTCATCCGAGGAGTTACCGTGAATATAAAGACGTTGAGCAAGAAGTCCTTTGCAGTATATACATGTAGCTGCAATTGCGCCGCCGAGGCGTGTGTGTACTTCTGAACAAATAATAATTGTAAGCAGGGCAATATCAAATTACAGTTGTATTGTATTGTATTGTATTAGACCCCTCAATCAGGTGTGTCATGGTCCACGGAGTTTTGCATACCCTGGGTCCACGCATGGCTACACAAATGTCCCCCTCTTGTAAAGCTGTATGTGAGGCGCCCTTGTAGCGGTATGGCCGCGTTACGGCGCTATATAAATCGTATTTTATTATTATTATTATTATTATTTAACTCTTACCTGCGTCTAACCAATGACCATATACTAACAACACGGATTTGCTGAGAGCTCATCCTTTAGGGGCTTATTCGCTTCATTTCGGGGATCACCTGGTGATGTCTGATAAGTGGAGGCACTGCATATGCAGCGCTTTACAACATTATCAGTGTATCCGACCAAAAGGAGGTTTTTTCCATTTACTTATTGCTTTCGTTTTTAATCACGTTAAAAATGTACTGAAATTGATTAAAATGACAATTGTGCGACGATATTGCCAGCGGAGAGGAGGACGACAGGATTGGACAATCACCTCCGACATTTCAGATGGAAGAAATGGATCCTTCCCAAATATTTCATAACCATTTCAAATATTCACAGTGTATTCCATTGTTCATCCGTTTCTGCTTCATTCGTATTTGAGGATTTGCAATTTTTCTGACTGACCTGTCCCCCAAACCCACGGCCAAGTCTCCCACAAACCTGGGACCGAGTCTCCCCCAAACCCAGGGCCAAGTCTCCCCAAATCCAGGGCCAAGTCCCCCACAGATCCAGAGCCAAGTCTATGCCAAACCCAGGGCCAAGCCTCACTCAAACACAGGACCAAGTCTATGCAAAACCCAGGGCCAACTCTTACACAAGCCCAGGACCAAGTCTCCCCCAAACCCAGGACCAAGTCTCCCACAAACATAGGATTAAATCTACGCCAAACCCAGAACAAAGTCTAGGCCAAACCCAGGGCCAACCCTCCCCAAACTCAGGACCAAGTTTCCGCCAAACCCAGGATCAAGACTCCGCCAAACCCAGGACCAAGTCTCTCTCATACCCAGGACCAAGTCTACGCCAAACCCATAACCATGTTTCCTCCAAACCCAGGACCAAGTCTCCGCCAATCCAGGACCAAGAGTGCCCCAAACCCAGGACCAAGTCTTCACCAAACCCAGGGCCAAGTCTCTGCCAACAAGTATACGCAGAACTTAGGACCAAGTCTACGCGAAACCCAGAGCCCAGGGCCAAGTCTCCCTCAAAACCAGGGCCAAGTCTCCCCCAAACCCAAGACCTAGTCTGCGCCAAACCTAGGACCAAGTCTACGCCAAACCCAGGGCCAAGTCTCCCCCAAACCTAGGACCAAGTCTACGCCAAACCTAGGACCAAGTCTACGCCAAACCTAGGACCAAGTCTCCCCCAAACCTAGGACCAAGTCTACGCCAAACCTAGGACCTAGTCTCCTGTAAAAACAGGGTCAAGACTCCGCCTATATGGCTGCGCAGATGACTGACGAAGAGATTCGAACAGAAACAAAGAGACTGCAGTAATCAGGACAAGTTTATGCATGCACCCGTATGTACGCATGCGTGTTTGCGACCGCGTGGGCATTTATATAGCACCTTTCAGAATAAAGGCGCCGCATAACCGCCTCTGTTAACGCGAGACCAAGCCACAGGAATTGTAAGGGTGTGTCCCTCAAACATTGCCTGCATCACGCACAACCTGCATAAAACCTGCGACGTTGCGTCCAAGGCAAATTGCCGCGCGCCCGGCGAGCTGGTCATTTGTCCACTGTGTGGTCAGTTGGTCAGTCGGATCGGTCGCACTGAAAGCCAATTAGTCGGAGCGGATAATTGGCTTGGGTGCCGGGAAGGAGTAGGGGAAGGGGATGTTGACAGCGAAAGGAGGGAAGGATGGGGAGAGGACGGCGGGACATATTGCTGGAAGGATGGATGGACTGGAACAAGGTGGGAAGGAAGAAAGTATTAAAGGCGGAAGGAAATAAGAAGGACGAATGGTCCAGAGGGAGGATGCATACGGATGGAAGGATGGATGAATTGATTGATGGATGGATCATTTAGTCATGGATAGATGGATGGATGGATGTATGGATGTTGGATGGATGGATGGATGGATGGATGGATGGATGGATGGATGGATGGATGGAACACTTGGTCATGTTACGGATGGATGGGAACAAGGTGGGAATGTCGAAAGTATAGGTGGAGGCAAAGAGAAGAATTAATGGGTTAGACCACTATAGAGGATGTGGGAGAGAGGGATGGGTGGATGGATGGATAATATGGATGAATTGAAGGGGAGATCGGATGGTATACGAGGAAGGGGAAGGCTGGATGGTAAATGCAAGGGAAGAATGGAGATGGAACGAGTGGATGAGCCTCATCCACTTGTCCCATCTCCATTCCTCCATTGCATTTATAAACCATCCAACCTTTCAATAGTTAATAAATTAACTAATGAAGTAGGCTTTCCGATGAGGGAATCAAGGAAGGCAAGGAAAAGAAAATACAGATTAAGGAAATAAATTATGGACAGAGGAAAAGATAGATGCATGGAGGGTCCGAGATGGAAGTTAGATGGTGGGAAGGATGGACCTACGAAAGGAGGATGGATGAAAAAACTGGATGAAAGGAATGCGGAAAGCACGGAAGGAGAAATGATAGAAGGTAGGCAGAAAGATGGAACTCGTGGAAGGATGTATAGGATAGACGGTATGCGAGGAAGATGATAGAAAAGAAGGAAAAGATAGATAGATGGATGGATAGATGGATGGAAACAAATTTAATATATTTTTCATTCATTCATAAATTCATAACGAATATTTATATAGCACCCTTTTAATATCTTCTATAGCGTCGTTATAGTGTAATGCGTCAATCCATTGAAACTGCATTCAAGCATCGAATTACGTTGATCAAAGCCAATGGTCAACAATTGCACTTTAGTGACACCGTTAACGGCGCTATATAAATATTCTCATCTATATAATGGCCAACCAAAAGGTCTGCAGACTGGCCCCACAGGCCCACACCCAACGATGCAATCACCACGTTATAGAGACCACACATTAAAGGCACGACGAGTTTTCTGGTATTGTTATTACAAAGAAGTACATGTTCGGCATCAATGCTGACAATCCCGGAAAATACCTCGAGCGAAAATGTTGAATTACTCACCTATCGTCGTAGGCAAATTCGGCCGGAAGCGTGTTCAAGTAGAGACCAAACGCCAGAAAGAAGGGAAGTAAAATGTCGGTGTCCATGACAGACTATCTAGACGGAGAAAATCTTCAGAAATTGATCGAATCGACGATAGTCGAGCGTAACTCCAGCAGCGTCGTCTGCCATCTTGGCGTCTCTCTCAATAGCGCAGGCCTACTACCTCGGCGACCATCAATCATCCCTCTCAATGGGCGGCGCTTAAGATCGTCGCTGCTCGTGATTGGTCGATTTAAACACCTAGGTGCGACCAATGGAACAAGTTAGGAATTCCTTTGGTGCCTGAGAATAGTTTGTAACTGAGTATGACATTTGTTTCCAGTTAAAATTTCAATGATTCGAGCCTATTTATTATTACGGATTATTAATTACGAGTTACGAAACGTAAATTGGCACGCAAAGAAGACGTCAGTATGAACGATTATGACGTCAATAGTTACTGGGATATTATTTTGACGCAGACGATTCTGTATTAAAACTGCGTCCATTTATATTCGGTATATGAAATAATAAATTCAGCATGAAAATGCGCTGCACAAACGGTGCGGTAAGGCCTATCATATAAAACATGGCTGCCTACACCGCCATTGTTATTGCAATTTGGCATGACTATTTACGACTATCATTCGCATCTGATCTCTATGTTGGCTGTCCGTTCGGCCCAAGCGCTGTTTCGAGCGATCCATCACCGATCGCCCCTCGCGTGGGACCCAGCGGGACTTCTAGTCCCTTCCTCCCCATGTCCTTTCCTCTCTTTCTCGTCGTCATACTTCGCCATCGTTCGGCCGGTTTTGCGGTTGTTGGCTGAGCGACGTTTATGGCGAATCAATACTTATCGTTTTCAGCTTGAATATGCCCCGTAGACCGATTTCTCCTCTCCGACCGTCGCGCTGTATGTATGCATTCACTATATGGACATTTATATAGAGCTATTTGACGCAGAAATCTGCATCTGGGCGTATGCTTGTCTTATACCAAGCTGTGCATGCGTCTGCGGTAGAGACCTGGTTTATTGCTAGCCGTGGTTCCACTGGAACGACCATTGACCCACCGTATATTATGCACATTGGTCTATGAACGTGAATATAAGCAGTTAGTAATCCCTTGCCGGGTTTTCAGTTGGCGGAATATTGTGGCGATGTATACAAAGTATTGGTAGAAACACTAGCGCGTGTAATGCATCATAATTATCGCCATCATCCGTTAGTTGATGGATGTGGGTCTGTTTTGATCCTACCTGCCTTTCGATGTGTTGAACGACCGTCACGACGTCTGTGAAGAAGTGGTTCTCGCAAGTTCGCTCTGTTTAAATCTCAAGATTATAATACGATTGATTTCTTCTCGGTGACATGCGTTGCCGAGTTTGGCAGCTGGTTGTGTGAATCTCACTTAGTTGAAGTAATGTCCTAGAGATGAAGTTGATCTCATTACCTCCACTTCTACCCCCTCGCATCGCGTTTTACTTACGAATTTCTAAGGCCAAGAGCGCTCTGGAATTCGGACTATGAGCGTAGGGCTAAACCAGTTTAGCCTAAGGGCAATTTTATTATCTTACCCGGAAAATTCTAAGTACCCGGTACCTACAGTAACCTACTCTCCATCAGGAATATATTATGCAATCTAATTTAATCCGATTATGTCCAATCAAATCTTTAAATTAAACTAACATAATCCAGAAATCTGTCGCAATCGTAATAATGTTTAATTTCCCTTCATCTTGATAGGCCTATGCCCATCCATAACTGGTCACACCGGTATCTCTGGTTTTGAAGCAACCATTGCACAACATTAGACTGGCGCTATAGAAGTCGTTTGGTTGTACGCTGGCACTACATAAGTCATTAGTTTCGACGGAAGCAATAATTATACATTAAGTGCTAATCAAATTCACGTCCTGAATTATGATCCTTTTCTCACAGCCAATCAAAATGCACATGGCCCTAGAGACCGGAAGATGCAGAGAATTTACCGAAAGGTCTTCTCATAGTCATGCCCATAAATAGTCGACAGACATTACAGCACCCTGCCAGTGGTTCTAAAGGCGCAATATTAATGCCCATGCGTGTACGTATACAAGAGCCGAATGTGGACAATCATTCAAACAAAGCTTTTATGGTCTCGCAAGCAATGCAGTTGCAAATAATGATGTTGGTGACCCCATCGGTACATAAGAGACCCCGGGTGCCGGAAGGTACAGAACGGGGTGAAATGTGCTAGGGCAGCAACAACGGGAGTGCAGGAAGTCTGGCGCCAGGTCAGGTGACATGTTGCTCCACTATTCCGCTAATGGAAATTTATAACGGACAGACCATCAAACATATGAATGTCCATCCCAACGCACTATGGATCGCTAGTTAATAGCATATGACAACGAAACGTCTACGCACACCACAGCATTAAAACCTGATCCAAGATGGACGGCTAATGCATAGCAATGACCAGTGCAAGAAACGTAGAAAATAATACATATAAAACAGTGCGTTATTATACAGAAAACTTATGTTGAACGTCACACAAACAGGTGTGCCGTATACGACAATGTGGTATAGTGTCACATTCAATTAATAATTATTATTAGCACCTGCACAGACTTACAGACCTCCTCTAAACTATATTACTCCACAAATTATAGCTACTCAAGCCATTATCGCAAATGTAATAATTTGGTTAGCTTATTAGGCCTACAGTATCAGAAAATACCTTACATTTGTAACAGCTACTTTTGGTTGAAGTTATAATTATGTGAAAGTTGAAGCTATATTTATAATTAATTATTATAATTATTTGAATGTCTAAGAACCAGTACAGATTTAAATCAGACTTAGTTGTTTGCAATTCATAATTTTGTGATATTGTAAACATAATAGATACAGTCTTGTCTTTATAATTGTAATTAGAGGTTTGAATTGCTCCACCTAAAGAGACACTATTAACTATACTCAGTTATGAAACAATACTCGGATAACTGGAAGAGGCTTATATCATATCGTGTCTTTAGATTTATATAGCACCTCTTGCAGAATAACTCTTCAGAGGCACTCTCAGCATGGATACCTAGGGGAAAAGAAATGCCTTTTGAGAGTGAGAAGCCTATGGACTGAGGCCAAACATTAGTTGAACCCTTAGTAACAGAGGAAGGTCATCCAGGTAGATGGACCCACAACAGCAAACGCTCAGTGTTGGGTCAAGGCAGTCTTAGTCCTAGGACCAGAAGGCTCAAAACGGTCAACAGAGCGCAAGGAACAAGATGAAGTTCCAGATAACGGCACATGATATGCACAGCCTCAAACAACACTGTGGAGTCCAGCATGAGGAATTACAATACGCAGTGTTACCTAGAGTGAAAAAAACACCCAGTGTTAATAAATGTAAGAAGTCTTGCAATAACCAAATAAGATCTACAACATTAACATGTGTGTAATTATATATATTACTGTTTAACATTTTGAGCAACTGCGCAAATGTAAGATAATCAGTTTTTGTCAGATAAACACCAACATATTCGCAAACGTCCCAGTAGCAGTCTGTTGCAGGTACCAGGTAGCATAGCCCTAGTCTGAGACTAGAGACTTCGGGGGGGGGACAGGAAAAGACGGTCCCATCTGAAATTTCAGGTAAAGGGGATGAGCTGCTTATAGCCCTTAAAAATATTTCATAAATATTTCATATATAGTTTAACTTTCAGCAGTGTTTTCCACAGTGTATTCTTTATTGTGGCATCAATGTTTGGGAATTACATTTTTTTCCCAACCTGTCCCCCAAACCCAGTTTTTTTCGACCTGTTCTCCAGAAACCCAGGACTAAGTCTCTGCCTATGACTAGGCTGGTTTAGACTGCGGCATGTTTCGTCCAGCGCTAACACTTCGCGATCGTCGATTAGTCAAATGAATGCCATTGGTTGAAATGAGACCAGACTGGGGTCTGCCATTACTTGTCACAATCTAAAAAAGACGAAACAAGAATCTGTCAACTTTGACGGGAATTCGTTGGATGGTTCTACGCTTGTGCGTGGGTCAGCCATTGGTGACTCTTTTGGCTTACTGTGCACTGCTTTTCTAACTGTTTTAACACTTGTTGGAATGACATTTAACATCATGTATATAGGCTAGCGCAGAGAGCACCTCTGAGTAGATTTCTTGAAGAGTCGTAATATAAAGTATAATTGATTCATTCAATAATAATAATAAAATTAATAATTAACAAAATGCACACCCCAAGTGGTTAGTGCCAAATCAATTAATGCAGTACAAGAACAACGTAATTGTAACAGCTATTGCATAACTTCCCAATTTTTACACTGTCTTCTGAAATAATTTCAATACAACACTACACTATAAAATTACACATCTACAGAAATATACTAAATTTTCTGCATTACCACAAGAAAAAAGAAAATAGTCAACTAATTAATAACAAATTTAAAACCAGTACAGCCACTAAACCAGTATACTTACTTTTACATCTTGAGATGTGAAGGGTGCCAATTCCTCAATGAAACTTCCAGGTACTAATCCTCTCCTTCCACGCACCTGTTGACAATTTCAATGATTAAATTAAGTGTAAATAAAATAAAAAGTATTACTCCTAATAAAAACAAAGCATGGAGAGAATTAAATAGTAACTCTAGCTAATTTTTCTATATTATGAGCCCACTGTCAGTGACAATTTCGTCCTTTGAGACTCGGAGATATCTTAAGATATCAGCAATCTTTAGATATCGGTAACTTCAAGAAGTTTTCCTCAATGAGTAATTTATTCACTGTGGATTAAAAATGGATTGTTCTGATTATCATTCATAGTCAATATAATGTTTTTTCTGATCATTATTAATGATTTATTCTAAGGAATTTTGTCTCTCATTATTTTACCATAAGTTGTTATACACCAACAGTTTATCATGATTTCCTTAACATCTTTTCTACTTATTATTCATGAGTTGAATGTCATTAATACTACGTAAATCTCATGGATGTTCAGAGTCTAATAAGGTATCCACTAAGAAGGGCCAGTTACAAGCTCGAGAGGTGCCCGCTGCGGCCCCAAGAAACCCGACTGTCCTTGCAACGCTCTCACCTTGCCGATGTAGTACCCGTCTGAACGCATGGGTCCGTACGTAACGATGATGTCACCCGTCTGAAAGCTAAGCTCCGCCCCTTGACCTTCGACCCTCGCCAGTGTAGACGGTTGGTAATCGTATATCGCCAGGAACTGTGAAGAGGACAACCAATTTTCAGCGTGGGACAGTCTTTGGAAATCATCAGTTTTCCTCTAATAGGCCTAGTGATTTTAATTCTAAGGAATATTTATCCCCATTCTCTTCCCATCAGGTGTTATGCAATATGTGCCCAAGGTTTTTTACGATTTTCTTCTAATTTTTCTTCTGACTTTTCACGGGTCGATTCTCAATTTCTCACAAATATTCGCAAGGCAAGCACTACTGTGGAGTCAACTGCCACACTGTATGAATTATCTATTACATTACATTACACCTTCAAGGTTCCAATCTTGCTACAGAGAAAGACACACGCACTAAAAGTCATTCAGTCAAAGCGCCTAGCTTTAATTACAATTACCAAATTCTTATGGCTAGTTCTTTATTTTACGATGAGCAATATTCCCAGTACACATACCTACCATCAAATGCTGCAACTATTTTTACAACATAGGCCTAAGTCAAGTCTGTGGGTGCGGGTAAACACGCGGGAACGCTATGCCCGCAGACCCATATTTCTGATACTGTTCAGTTTCAATATACTGTAATATAACTGTTTTGTTCATTTGATCATATAATAAATGTATTTTTTTGCAAATAATCATCAAGTTTGTTAGCAACTAGCCGCAGGAGCCGAAGGCTTATGCTGCACGGGACATGTTGAGCGTTTTAGTTTTTAGTCTGATGATTCCATAATTTTTAGTATTAACACTTTGTATTGGTATTATTAATCAGGAATAATAACTTAAATTAATTCCTCAAGTATTATATAACATAGCATTTCTGATTTGAATTGCAACAGAGTACTGTACACCTATAAAATTAATATCTGTTAGCAGGTATTTATATTTATATTTAATATTCTTGCCATATTTACTAAAATAAAATAACTTCACATTCCTAGAAAATGGCTTCAATAGCAGCTACAGGTTCATAACTATAGCTCCATAACAACTTCAAAATTACAGTGCCAGTTCAATAACACACAAAAACGTCTTCCAGTTCTGTACAAGTTAAAACTAAACACCACCAAAGTCTCAGACTCTGAGTCTACAAGTTTAAAAGGGCCCCAGAAATGTTTGCCCTTTGGGCCCGTTTTATGAAAACATCCCTCTACCTTCACGCACTCTGGTCCATCACTTTAATAACTCATCCATCATGTTGAATTACATGAAGCTACGGTCAGCAAATAACCAATGGCTCTCTTGACACTCAAATAATATTATATTCCAGCGCCATTCTTCTAAGTAAATACCACTCTAAATTAACTACTCAACGTCCCATTTTTCCCACAACTACTGAACAATATCGTGCCTTCTCACTCTGGCATAGGCTCCCGTTGGCGTTGCACTTGTTCCCCAAGGTCCAATCTGACCAGCCTATTTCGGTAGTGATAGCCAGCCTATTTAGTAGTAAAAACCAGCCTATTTAGTAGCAAAACTAGCCTATGTTGGTAGTGATAACCAGCCTATTTACTAGTAATAACCGACCAATTTTGGGAGTGATAACCAGCCTACTTTGGTAGCCTTAACCAGCCCATTTAGTAATACAAACCAGCCCATTTAGTAATACCAACCAGCCCATTTAGTAATACCAACCAGCCTATTTTGATAGTATTAACCAGCCTAGTTTGGTAGTAATAACCAGCCTATTTAGTAGCAAAAAACCAGCCAAGTTTCGTAGCGATATCTTAGTAGTAATAATCAGCCTAATTAGTAGTAAAATCAGTCTATGCTGGTAGTAATAACCAGCCTATTTAAGTAGCAATAACCATCCTGTTTTGGTAGTAATAACCAGCCTATTTTAGTAATAATACTATAGCCAGCCTGTTTTGATAGTAACAACCAGCCTATTTTAGTAATAATACTATAGCCAGCCTGTTTCGGTAGTAATAACCAGCCTATTTTAGTAGTAATACTATAGCCAGCCTGTTTTGGTAGTAACAACCAGCCTATTTTAGTAATAATACTATAGCCAGCCTGTTTGGGTAGTAATAACCAGCCTATTTTAGTAGTAATACTATAGCCAGCCTATTTTGGTAGTAATAACCAGCCTATTTTAGTAATATAACAAGCAGCAGTTTTCTTCAGTTCACTCATTCTACTCTTAACCTTTATACGGCAGGTTCATGTACCCGCGGGTGTTGCTGCACCCATGTTGGAGAACACTCCACAACCTGACGTAAAAGCCTTTGCTTTATCTCATCTGTATTATCTGATCATCTCAGCCAAATAAAACTTCTCACCATCTTCCGATGACCGTTGACTTCTCGTCGCGACGGACTTGAAGTCGCAGATGACATCACGACTTCATCGCTTGCCACGGACCCCTCCGCGAAGTCCTCCGTCTGAAATTTCCTCAGCATAGCGCCATCGAGATATACATCAACCGACCGTGACTCATCACCCCTCTCCGTGACCGTTCGTAACGAGAAACAGAGTGGAAGTGCGTTCAGGTTGAGTGACCTCAGGAGAACTTTCGTTGCAAGATGACTTCCGACAAATAAAGTCTCCCTCCCGTTAACGTAAACCTAAGCGTTTTAAGCGTAAAGCAACATTACTGTCATTACATGTTTTTGGTGTAAAGATTTTAAATTTAAAGCAAGCAATTAATTCGCAGCCATGCCTCAGATTGACATCACGGTGTGACCCTGCCACGCGTTACAAACTTAATTAATAATAATAATAATAATAGTAATTTAAATGCATATAATTTCTAGAAACGTGTCTCTCTATCAAGTGCCATATTAATTTAAGAATATTTTTTTTGACCATGCTGGAGTCGGGAGCACTTCTGAGCTGTTCCCCTTTACAGGTGTTATATAAATAATCAGTGTTTCCCAAACTATGGGTCCCGACCTAAAAGTGGGTCGCCATGCTTCAGGACTGTTTAATAATTAATAGTTCCATTAAAATTAAGAAAAACAAAATGAAACTGTTCTCTTGACCTTCGTTGTTGACCTTAGTATATTCCAATGAGTAGAGTCTAGTCAAGTCTCTTCGTTATATCGAGTATATTGAATGCTTGCATTGCAAATTGATGCTGAAATGCTAATTAAATTTTAACACAATATTGCTCGCCATTGTGAGGTGAATCGCGCAGGCATTCGAGAATTTTCGGAAGTGGATCCACGACCAAAAAGTTTTGGAAACACTTATATAAATCATTGAATGAAACGAATGAATGAATGAATGAATGAATGAATGAATGAATGAATGATCTGAAGCATATTTGTAAAAGTACCGGTATTTTTTTTGGTAAGCCTATTCCTCTGACAGCCTCTTAAAAGAGCCATCATAAATATGAAAGGGGTCACATAAATGTTAGGACAGAACAGAAAAATTTCACTGGCTATAACATTTTGATTAAATAACACATTTTCTAACAAGCACATTTCAGCCTACAACCAGGGTTGTTGACAGAAATTCCGGGCCCCTAGGCACGGCAGTCATAGAAATCGGGACCCCTAGGCAGGGCATCACAGACCTCTAAACCAACTTAAGACTCAATGAAAAAAATTAATTCGTGGGGGTGGAAAAATGTTTGATTGTCCTGACCAAACTTTTTATGAATCTAAAACCGGTATATTGGCCAAAATATGGAGAGTTACTGTGCATTTTCAATGCACAAACTTAATTCTTAGCTGTGTTAAGCTAAATTAAGCCACTAAAAGCTGATCTGCTGGTTTTCTTGACCCCTTGGCAATTTTGGAGAATTAGCTGGGGGCTGAAAATTGAATTGGTGGGGGTTGAACCTCCCAAGTCCCCCGACAATTCAATCACTGCATGGTCCCCTAAACAATTGCCGGGTCCCTTGGAAATCACCCCTTTCAGCTCCCTCTTACAGACAATAGATATTTTATAACCAGAGTTGTGTTTTTGTAATAAGCCAAAGTAGGCCTTATTTTTTTAAATTTTATTGGATAACTTTCTTTTTCCTTCTATTTTTTTGTTATTTGCTGCGGATTGTCAGCTTTTTAAATAAAGGAGGATATAACTGACCCCCCTGACCCCTCTCGACTGGCCTGCCTACAATGACAGTCTTGCAAAAATATATTAGTACACTGAAGATATTGTCTGAAATGGGACACGGTGGCGTAGCTGTATGTATGTTCTGTGCCTTGCAACCGAAGGATCGCAGGTTCGAACCCACCTCAAGTCACTAGGTAGCGATGCTGGACAAGTTGATTACCCATTATGTGAGGAAGGCAAATGGAAACCACCTTACTCAACCTCATTCACGGATGGCGAAAAGCCAATGGACCTGCCTTCGGACAGAGAACTCATCATCATCACCATGACACTGAGATATTTCTGAAAGCTAGACATGTTTAGAAAGCACCTTGTATCCTGCAACTGCAGAGCTGTGCCTGTTTGCCAAGTCCCCCGTGACAGGAGGCGTCCAGCCAAGCAAGACGCTTCCGTTTCCAGAGACTTTTTCGACATGGAAATCACCCGGAGGTCCTGGATTGCCTGGAACAGATCGATTGGATTGGAGCAGTAACCAACTGTATTGACGAGATTAGATTTCATCCTTGTCATCATAATCGTTATCATCATCATCGTCGTCGTCATCATCATCATCATCTTCAATCACAATGTTACCCTAAACACCGCTCACAATACGATAAAATAAGATTAGATGGTATCAGTTTATCGTCATAATAACTTTCCAAAAATAAATTAGACCAGATCGTATTTACCAGATGAGATAATAAATGATTTACTCTAGATTTGATCGTGTATCGTAAATGATGAATTATTGCTCCCGTCTATTGTATTCCCTGCCTAACTTAGAAATCCGTATTACGATTACGGATCCTTAACAACGGTGCCTCCCTGGTTCCTTTAGTTTCTCCCACGTATTCATGCATCTTCTACTAAGGGCCCATCTGTAAAATTATTACGTACGCCAAAAAATCCGATTTTCGGACTTCCCTCCCTCCTGTTGCACTGCGTACATTTTGTCGACCCTCCCCCATGTGTTCGTACCTCCCCTCCCCCATTGCAGAGGTGAAATAGCTAAAGACTTCTATAAGACATTGATTTTACCACAGGCTATTTATTTTGTTAAGCATCATATTTAACAGCTTTAATTTGCTAACTGTTACGAAAAAATAAAACACTAACAATACTTGCATTTTAAAGTTTTAATGCTACATAAAATTGATTGGGCAGGAATATAGTCTGTGATTGTGGTTTACAGTTCTGATTTTAATATTCCATATTGTGTACCTCATAATTAGAGTTATATTTGTGTACGTACATATTTTCGGGACCCCTCACCCGCCACCGTAAGCACCCGTACGCAAAATCGCCGAAATTCGAAACCTCTCTCCCCTCGCTGCGTACGTAATATGTGGACGGCCCCTAACTCATGTTTTACTATGTCTTAAAAATTGATGGACACAATAAAAATAAAGTTATGCTGTTATGTTGCGCCTCTGAATAGGTTTCTTGAATGGGCGCTATATAAATTTTAGAAATGAATGAATGAATAGAAATGAATAGAAATCACACAGGCCAAAGCTCACTGAATGTGTTAGCTAATCGCTCGTCCATGATGAGAACTCCTCCGCCAGTATTCTTTCCGGGTAAAAACCCGCCGAACTCGTGACCTTTACCAGTGGAAAATCGACCATCTTCGGTTTTTTCAGTCGAAATTCCTGCAACCGAAGACGAACGATAATCCAGATTGTTTGCGAAATCTTCTATCCTCCTTCTGTCACGAAGCGTGACATCGTCGAGATCTCCAGAGTCCAAAAGCGTCACATGACGTCGACTTGACATCAATACCAGATTCGTCGCTGCGTCGTCGTCGACGTATCGTGTCGCTTGACTTTCAGTCGTGACAATGGTTTGACGAATGTCATCTGCTGTGTCGCGAAGTGTCGTGTTGCCAAGGAATGCCCCGAATACCACGTTGTACGAGTTGGGAGGAATGGACATACTGGGAAAGGCCTTGTCTTTTGACATCAAATCCAATTTCAGAATCTCGTGCTGAAATCAGACAAAACGTTTGTCGTTTCGAGGTACATAAATTATGATCCAAAGAGATTTAAAATGGTTTTGGAGCATTGTCATGTCAAATGCCGGGTTGGGTAAACCATGTAATCAGTAGGTTGTGCTGCGAGAGGCTTTT
Source organism: Bimastos eiseni (assembly GCA_959347315.1). Taxonomy (NCBI): domain Eukaryota; kingdom Metazoa; phylum Annelida; class Clitellata; order Crassiclitellata; family Lumbricidae; genus Bimastos; species Bimastos eiseni. The sequence continues at coordinate 18,734,512 of OY365822.1, forward strand.
AGAAATCGGTAAATACAATAGTAACAATACACTACAAAACGTTGATTATGAACAAATCTATTGCTATATAAGTTCACTTTGAGAATATAGGTTTTGTCCATTGTGACGACACTTTGATTATGAATACATATCTATTGTTATTCAAGTTCACTTTGAGAGTATAAACTTTGTCCACTGTGACGTCACTTTGATTCTGAAACAAATCTATTGTTATATACGTTCATTTTGTAGATTAGGTTCATTGTGACGTCACTTTGATTATGAAACAAATATATTCTTATCTGATTAATCAATAAACTCTCTTAATGTGCATGTATATGGTTTCCATTATGATTGTATAAAATAGCTAACTGGTTAAGTTTCATACTAAATGCTAATATCTCATGTATATAAAGATGATTTTATTCTTGCCTGAGAAACTCATTCTTACTCTACTAGAAATTCTTGCTACTATAGAAAGGTCTTTGCCAGAACTAACACTCTTCTGTTCACAATTAAATCTAGTGGTGCTGGGATTTGGAATGAAATTCTAAAAGAAATTAGACAATCATCCTCTCGTCCGTCTTTTAAGATTAAGCTACGCACCTACTTGACAGAAAAACAATTAACCTCATGGTGAATTGCATATTGTAATTTGATAACTTTTGCTTATTTTAGTTATGACTCATTTGCATATTAACTTTTATTTATTTGCTGTGTTGCATTCGGCCGTCCGAGTTTGTCTTCAATTGTACGTATACATAGGTGTCCCTACTAGCGGGATCGTTTTTTGATCCCTTCAGGGCCTTTCCTTGTGGCCGCTATCAGCCATAATGATTGTAATTTCATTGTATATTCTACTTTTGTTGGTTACAAAAATAAACGATTTGATTTGATTTGAATGTATTGTTATACCTAACCGGCTGTAACTATAGCTGTCACACCCTTGTAAGGGTGATCCTGATTACATGATTTTTTGTCCTTTAAGGGTTTCTGTTAGTCCCTATTGGCTACCAGCTTATTGTCATCATTTTGTACTTGTGTTTGTTATTTGGAGACAATAAAAACACTTGGGTTATGGTTATAAGCTCATTTTAAGAATACAGAAGTGCAATTACATTGTTATATAAGTTCACTGTGAAAATATAGACAATTCTATTTTTTATTGTGACGTCCCATTGATAACAAAAGTAATCTATTGTAATCTAACTTTACTTTGAGAACATAGACAAGGCCTATTGAGACGTCAAATTGACTATGAAGCAAATAACCATAACCATCAGTTTCATTGCTCCAGAGTCCAAACAGACAAATACGTGTACAAAGTAAAACATTTCACATTCAGAACCTCTAAAGTGGAGACAAAAGGAAACCCATAAGGGACCATAGTCCCGTTGGATAGGGTCACCTATATATATATATATATATACGTAGAATTGTAAGAAGATTGAGGAATTACATTAAATCTTAACTAAACAGCAAAGTTAAACAAAAGCAAACATAATAAACAAAATTAGACATAGAAAATGAAGTAGACCTTGTAGGAATCCAGCTATACGTTCCACGCAATTATTGATGTTCGTAAGTGATGCTTAAATAATCTTTGATTTGAGATACCGCGAAGGTATTGTTATATGAGTTCATTTTGAGAATATAAACAATTCTATTGAATTCCCTATATAAGTTCACCTTGAGAATTTAAACGTGGTTCATTGTGACGTCGCTTTGATTATCAAAACACTTCTATTGTTAGGTTCACTTTGAGAATATAAACAAGGTCTATTGTGGCCAGGGCCGGATTTAGGCATAAGCCAACTAAGCCATGGCTTAGGGCCCCAGGCTGAGGAGGGGCCAGCCATCCCCAAAGAAATAAACAAGGAGCCTGTAAACAAAAACAGAAAGAATAAAAGTCACATTTTTTATTTTGAAAGTCTTGTGCTATCTTTTGACTGATTTATATTTGTATTAAATTAATTGTGCTGAACATTCTCTAAGCATAACAACAGTAGATCTACTGTAGTCTGTTGTGAAAATCTTACGGAAAATAAATGAAAAAAGTGCATCACAATAGTCGTCTTTTAGGAAAGTTATATGAAAAATGAGATGAAATATAATTTAATTCTTTTATATTTTTAGACTGTAGCATTTTCCATAAAAAACGATTTACGCTTTCAAATTTATATGAGAGCGGACATGAAAAAATAGAAAAAGAAAGAGTTAGCTGCGAAAGCATTACACAAAGTTCCAAAACTTGATGGTTATCTTAACAAAAGACAAAAATCCAGGAAAAATTCTTCTGAAGAGTAGGGCCTACGTACTTTTTTAAACTTTGAACTTTTTTCATTTACTTGTTTATTGAAATAAGTGAGATTGACATAAATGTTGAATGCAAAAAAGTTGAAATTGTTAAATTTTAAATTTATGCGATTCGTTTTTCCCCGCAACAAGGGCTCTCATCTGATGCTGGCTTCAGTCCCTATTGAGCCTTAATCCGGCCCTGATTGTGACGTCACCATGATTACGAAACAATTCTATTGCTATAAAAGTTCATTTTAAGAATAATATAATAGTATAGACAAGGTCTATTGTGACGTCGCCTTGATTTTTACACAAATCTATTGTTAGTTTGATCTGCCAATTTAGAGAGTGACGTCGCTTCAATTGTTGCGTCACTTTCTACATATCACAACTCTAAATTTAATGAAAATGTCCTATTATTACGTCACTTCGATTATGAAACATATTATCATACGAGTATTTTAACATGGCAAAACGTCCTATGAGCGAACGTCCAAGGACCTTCTATGGCTCGGTCTAGAAGTTTCCGCCACTGTGGGTTTCTCCAGCTGGAACCGGCTGCCTCAGTCCCATAGAACCGACCTTTTTCTGCAGGCCTACCCTTTGATCAGTTCCTCAAGGGCCCGAAAACCTCCCTCTTTGTCAGTGAAAATATTGGCTCGGGTCGGAAGCGCCTCTGAGTGAAGTGGCGCTATTTAAATATTTGATTACGATTACACTGCTATAGTCATCTCGGCCGCAGCTGAGATCTTGCCTCCGATAGTTCTCGCAAAAACAGTCTAGTTACTCGGTGTTCCAGCTGTCTGCACTTTCGACTACGAGACGAAACGGAGTGACCGTGAGAACTGCAGCGTATTTGCATTCCTTATTGCGAGCCGCGGTCATTCGGCAGACTCATGCAGTAGGCTCTGGGGTAAAGTGGGGCAGACAGTTTCAAGTAGCAACACAGTTTCGCATGAGAAGACAGACCTTGAATTGCATGCGCTGGGGAAGAGGGGAGCCAGTAAACGGAGCATCGGAAAAAAGACGATATATGGTCGAGTAGTAATAGTTTCAGTCTGATAACATTGTGTGATAACATAGATCATCAGCGTCCTCCTCCTCCTTCACTCAGACTTGAGACTGGCACTGTCAGGGCGCAAGTGGTGGAGGATTTAGATATGGTCGAACTTCGTGATGCCTCTAAGAGGTGGGCGGCAGCATCTGTATAGGTACAATTAGCTTAGTTTCGTTCATTGTAGACCTCATTGTCATAATCAATCCAAGCGCAGATCAGAGCGTGGACCAGAGTCGTGATAGCGTGCGGATGAAGTGGTCGGCGGACGATACGGCGTTGACAAAGTGGTAGAAAACACGAGGCTAGCCATCTACTCCAGCGCTTATCAGTCACCCTTCAAGTTGGAATCTCCCTGCCTGGCTTAGGCACCACGAATTGAAAGATTCCGAAACCAAGCAACCCAAAACTAAATTACGGTAAGCCTACAGTTTTCTGACAGTGGTCTATTTAATTAGTCTGCAATCTGCGTATTATGAGCCTGTTGATTTATTAAGAAATAAACTTGCTCAGTCTATTGTCAAAGTTTTTAGTGAATGTAAAGAAAAAGGGTTCATTAATGCTACGTCATCTTGACTATGCAACACTCAAAAATTAGAATACAGGTCCATTGTTATGCCACTTTGACCATAATGTATTGATCCCTCAATTACACAAATTTTAATTCTGAGATTAAAGGCCCATTGTTTCATCACTTTGATTATAAGACAATCAATTATTAAAATTAAAAATGTAAAGAATAAAAGCCTATTGTTACGCCACTCTAAATATACAACATTCAGTTGTAAAAATAGAAATGTTGAGAATAAAGCCCATTGTTACGTCACTTTGATAACACACCAATATTACAAAAATAGAAATTATAAGAATAAAGACCCACTGTGACGTCACGGTGATAGGCACTAATTAATTCATAATTTAAATTTTTAAATAAAGATCCATTGTTACGTCACGTCATACACCATGAACAAGTCAAATTCCAGACAATAATGACCAACTGTTACGTCACTACCATTATGAAACATGTCTAGTAACACTTTTTAACCCATAGAACAGGGCCTATTATTACGTCACATTAGCTATGCACGTCTGCTGTTCAAACTTTAAACTAGAGATAAAGCTTCATTTTTACATCATTTAAATTATGAAACAGGTCTATTACTAATAATAAAAAATTGTTACGTCACTTAAATATTATGAATCACTGTCATTATTTAAAATAAAAAAATTGAGAATGCGTATTACGGGAGGGGTTCAAATATATCACTATCTAATTATGACGTCCACATTAGCCAAGACGGAATACTAAAATCAGATCTGAAAACCCAATCATGGATAATATAATTGCCAAATCAATTGTACGTAGCAGTAAGACTTTTTTAAATGTAAGTGTTGTTAGTATTTTATTTCGTCATCACAGTTAACAAATTTAAGCTGTGAAATATGATGCCCAGCAAAAATAAATAGCCTCTGGTAAAATCAATGTCATATGTATGTCTTTGACTATTTAACCTTTGCAGTAGGGGCGGGTAGAGCTCAGATGCACGTACGCATAGGGAGGGGGTTCGCAAAATGTACTCGGTGCAACAGGGCAGGGGTCCGAAAATTCGATACTATTTGCGTACGTACGTAATATATGGATGGGCAACAATTATAAATGAAGGACCTACTTAAAATTTCCACATGGTGACAGTCGCAGAGGAGGAGAATTCATGATTGAGAATGACATTGTCAGACAGTTTTTTCATTGTTTATCTCAATATCTGTATCCGGAAAGGACCGTTAACGTTGATCTTACTAACCTCTGGAATGGCCTGCATGCACCAAGCGCTTAAACGCATCTATGGTATATAATATATAGCAGCGAAAGACTGCGTATTGTAGGTGTCCAAGACGATCACTCCTTTGTTGATTCTCTAAGGTCATCTTGTCAAAGTGTATTATTATTAAGTTGACTTTTGTTTAGTCATTCTCTTAAGCTATTAAAACGTAGAATAATTTCGTGGTTTGCGGTTGGTCGGTTTAGCCGCGGATCATCATAAAAAAAAGTGACCAGAAATGGTACAATTGTCTATGATAAAGATCACTTGGAGGAAATTCTGCATTCTCCACATCATAAGATGAGGTCTGACATCAAGTGGCTACCAGGTCCAAAAGCATGAAATTAATCAATCAGCAGTGATTATGGTGGTACTAATATTAAGAGTGGTATAGTATAAATTAAGTGCGGTTGTAAGAATATAAATAAAATTACTTGCATCACCAGGAAAAGTAATGGTGGATGAACTGGTAGTAATAGACTAATGGTGAGGGTAGTTGTCTAGTTGCAGTTGCTGAGTAATTTATTGGTTCAGCTTTCTAACGACCAAATGTAATAATTAGTCCATGGTTATGAACAACCGTTAGTACAAGGTCCATAACGTCGTAATAGGGGAGGGAAGGATTCAACCAGTACTCTTGGGCATCGCCAATGAGAAATACCGTCGCTTGAACTGGTACTACCATTGGATGTGAGGAGTATACCGTCGCTTGAACTGGTACTACCATTGGATGTGAGGAGTATACCGTCGCTTGAACTGGTACTACCATTGGATGTGAGGAGTATACCGTCGCTTGAACTGGTACTACCATTGGATGTGAGGAGTATACCGTCGCTTGAACTGGTACTACCATTGGATTTGAGGAGTATACCGTCGCTTGAACTGGTACTACCATTGGATGTGAGGAGTATACCGTTGCTTGAACTGGTACTACCATTGGATGTGAGGAGTATACCGCTGCTTGAACTGGTACTACCATTGGATGTGAGAAGTATACCGTCGCTTGAACTAGCACTAACATTGTGCAGCAATGGAGGAAACTCTGCATTGTATTGTGCAACACAATTCGTAATTACCAAGACATTTTCTGTTCTTGCAGTACGTTCCGCATAGTTACTGAACTGGACTCGTTCCATGGAGTTCCCTGTTCCATAGTATATTGTTCCATGACTTCTATTGCGCCGAAAGCATAATGCACAAGACCTCGAAAACTAAAGACATTTGTGGACGGCATGTTATAACGGAGATAATTAGCTTGACCCTCCTCGTTTTTCCAGGCGTTGTACTGGCACCAACCATCCTATGTTACTTATGCTAGGCAGTTTTCCATTTGTTCATCACCATTTTTTTGCCGCCAGTGGCCGCTAACGTCCACCTTACCATATGACATCCGGGCATTTCTGGGTTTATCTAGCAATTGGTGCATGGTGGCTGTTGCAGTTTAACGACACTGCGTGATATCAAACATAAATCATTAGCGTTGCCATCCCCCTTTATCCAGGCTTGGAACTGGCACTGCCTGAGTTCTTGCAGTGGCGGGTTTATCTACGTTCAAAGATGCATCTAGCGATTAAAAGTATTTGTAAAATTTAAACCCAGGAAGACTACGTGTTAAAGGTGTCCAAGGCGAGCGCTGGGTTGTCCATTTATATTTATTTATTTGGAGAATTTATATAGCTCCCCTTCAATACCTCTACTCAGAAGCGAGCGATTGCCATAGCCGATTTGTCATGATATAAATTTATGTCGTTAAATTGCAGAACAATCAAAGATTCCTGTTATAGGCCTATAATTCCAAAACGGCAAGGAGATCTGTTCAGAATTAGAGTAGGCCTACACCCTCGTGAGGTTCTTGTAGGGCGCTATATAAATGTTCACACACACACACACACACATACATACATACATACATATACACCTGTTTGAAGATCTTGGATCTGTATAAGTGACAGCAGAATCGCGATTCGCCACTGTTCGCACTCTGACAGTGCCAGTCCAAAGCCTGGATAAAGGAGGAGGGCAACGCTAATGATCTTTGCTATTAGTGTCGCAAAACTCAAACTACCACCATCACGTTAGCATTGTAAAGACACATGCCAGCTCGGTTTATTTTGACTAAAATTATAAGTTGTTTCCGGAATGCCAATCTGGTTTCGGAAAGGTCACTCCACTAGACGCAATAACTCCTCCTCCTTTCCGACATTTATAGAGCTATAGATAATTCGACGCTCTCTCAACTGGTCTTGTTTGACTACATTATCGATCGTGACATCGTTTTGCTTAAGATTTCATTTGGCCTGTCTGGTAACTTTCTCAGCTTCGTTACGAAATGCTCCATTTGCGTGGTACAAGAGTCCTCCAGGTCAACGTGGGTCCCTAACGGCATTCCTCAGGGCTCGGTGCTGGGTCCCCTTCTGTACGTCCTCTACGCTTCTGTCTATAATGCCATTTCTGTACTGGGTTACATTTACGCCGGTGACGTTAAAGCCAACTTACACTGCATGGCTTTTAATGCATCTGCTGCTGTTATGGCAGTGAGTCAGTCTCTTGCCCTCAAGGCTTGGATGTCGACAAAACGCCTGCGACACAACCCGTCGAAAACCAGGTTTATCTGGCTGGGCACTCGACAGCAGCTTATGAAGCAGGACTTAGCTGCCATTACTGCTGACTTCCCCTCTTTGTATTTTCTCCTGTTGTCCGGAACCTTGGAGTCACGTTGGACCAAGAACTATCCTTTGATTCTCATATTCATAGTCTCTGCCGTGATTCACACACCAGTTACGTCAGTTCAGTAACAACTCCGACACTGCCTTCACTTTGGCAGTGCCAGTCCTAAGCCTGGATGAAGGAGGAGGGCAACGCTAATGATCTTTGTTATCGCACGGTGTGGCCAAACAAAAGCCTTCTACTAGTCTGCTACTCCTTATATACAGGATGGGCCAAAAAAAGTAATCCTACGGACTTCTGCTAATATTTCGGCCAAAAGTAGGAAGTATTAAATGAAATTTTACAGGCTGAAAGCCAATTCATATTTGCATATAACAGCCAAAATTGACTAAAATATTTAAAACAGAACAAAAGTTATATCACTTTTAGTGAGTGCAACCACTGACTTTTGATAGTCAAACAACATTTAATGCAGCAGAAAGTTATAAAAGGTGAATTTATGAAGTCACATTTCAAGCAGTTGTAATAAAACACACTTCATTATTATTATTATTGAGAAAAGAAACTGGAAATTATCGCATATGGAAGTCACTTTGACGTCATCTAGCAAGCAGTCGATTAAATTGGTGAATAAAAATGTTTTGCAATTAATCATTTTGCAATTAATCATTTTATGATTTTAGCATTTGTAGCAAAATGAACATGCGCAAGATGCCCATGACAGATAAAATGCATATACAGACACTTTATGAATCATGAGCATGATCTTGGAACCAAAGCTGTATTCAAAGCTTACTCTGAAATCACTGGAGCTGAGCACTTATAAAAATATGCGGACGCATTGAAGATAGGGGTGGGCTGTGGAACGTCATAAGGGCAGCGGAAGGTAGAAATCTATCCGCACCCGAACAAATATCGAGCATGTTGGCGAACTTATTGGCTCACAAAATAGCACAATCAGAAATCATCTCAGTACTCGGCGAATTTCAACACAGTTGAACATCAGCTTGCACGTCTGTTAGAAGATTTGCCAAAGAAGATCTGAACATTACCATTTTTCGTTGTGTCGCTGGGCAAATTATCAACGGTGCAACAGCCCCAACAAGGCAAACAAAACTTGCAAAATAGACTCAGAATATGTGTGGCCACTGGAGGGAGACACAGATTGTGAAACAATATGATGTTTGTTTTATAACAATTACTTGAGATGTGACCTCATAAAATCGTTTTTGCAACTTTTGTGTGTAAAATAATTTTTGACCATCAAAATCAGCGGTTGCACTCACTAAAAGTGACATAACTCTTGTTCTGTGTGAAATATTGTAGTCAAACTTGGCAGCTATATCCAAATATGAATTAGCTTAGCGCGTGTAACATTTAATTTACTGATCTCTACTTTTGGCCGAAATATTACCAAAAAACCTGAGGGGTGTACTTTTTAATGGCCCACCCTGTATATTACGTTGTGTACAGATGATACCAATATCTTGCTTGAACAGAATACTCTTTAGAAGTGAGGTGTCTGCTCAAAGAGTTAACTAGTTAAGATATAAATCTACTTTCATACCTCTGCCAGTCCCAAGCCTGGACAACGGAGGAGAGCGACGTTAATGATCCTCTGTTATAACACAGTGTTGTTAAACAACTACTGAGATACCAATATCTTGGCTTCTCATAAATCATACGCTGTTTCTGTTCATAAATCAGGACATCTCTGTCACGTCAATGACTGGTTTATATTGAACAAACAAATTATAACTAAAAATTGCCAAAACCAATCACATGGTAATCTGCTTCCACCGCAAGTGCCATCTACAAATAGTGTTGAGCTCTTTCTTAATCATAACCCAGTGCCCAGAGTAATATCCAATAAATTTCTTGGTGTAATGAACTAGAACAACCTCTAGGCAACTTGCAATGAAATATAATGGAATATCTATTTGTAATGCTGTATACCCCTCTGGATATTTGGTTGTCTTTGTTTGGTTGTCTTTGTTTGGTTGTCTTTGTTTGGTTGTCTTTGTTTGGTTGTCTTTGTTTGGTTGTCTGCCTGCTTGATTCTCTGGTTTTTGACCACTGCCTAACGATTTTGTTTTTATTAAGCATAATTTCATGATAAGTTACTTAGACAACAGAATATATTCAATATACTTCCTCTTACGTTGATTTGATCCAGGTGTGAAACGGTGAGAGGTGAGAGCGGCCTCGTGTAATCGTCGGTCGACGATCCCATCACCTCTCGCTCAACCTCCGCATCCAGTGAAGATTCGCCGTTACCGTGGCGGCGCAGGGCTTTCAGCATCTTCCGTATCAATTCGTCCTGCAGTCCGGAAGCAAATCAGAAACCCAGTTTTTCAATCAATTAATAACAATAGTCAGACAATCAATCAATCAGAGTTTCAATCAATCCGTCATTTTTTCAATCACTCGATAATAGTCAGACAATCAATCAATCAGAGTTTCAATCAATTAGTCACTTTATCAATTAATCAATAATAGTCAGGCAATAAATCAATCAGTTTTTCAATCAATAAGATCAGTCCATCGTTCACTCAGTCAATCAATAATCAATCAGATTTTCTCATTTGGACACATATTGTATACAAAAAGACTGTTTCAAATTGCTTATTCAAAACAACCAGACTTTCTGACTTTATTTGAGAGCTGGCAAATGTCAATAAAATCTTATTTTTTAGCACTTTTTAATCCCTGAGCAATGCTATATATGCTAAGGCAAAGTGTCAAACAGCGATTTTGCAAAATGCCTGATTTCTTAGATTATAGGCAATATGCAAATTCACCCATTTACGGTAATGATTACAGTTAGGGTTAGGGTTGGGGTTAGTGTATGGTTAGGGTCAAGGTTAGGCTTAGTGTAGAATTAGGGTTTTACAAATTGCCTAGACATTTTACAAAATCCTAGTTTCACACATTGCCTGTAACATATACAATTCAGAGCCAGGTGTATTGTATTGTATCTTTAGATTTATATAGCGCCTCTCACAGAATAACTATTCAGATATGTGAACGTACCTTGGTCTTACACCTGAGTGCCAGTCGAGCTATTCGCGCCTTCATCGGTGCCACTGCGGTCTGGAGACGCCTCGTCAGGTTTCCCAGGTTCTCATACTAAAAGCAGCAGAAAGAAAAGTGTTCATTGAGAGAAGGCAGTTTCTCGGCTTCTTGGCTCAAGTTTTACTTTACGTTTCAATTTACCCTTGCATCAATGCTTTGACAGGCATAAGCTGCTCAATCAACATTCAATCAAATCATGGTCAATAAGCACTTCAATCAAATCATAAGCAAGCCAATCAAATCCAGTCAAATTATAAGCCATCCAATGAAAACTCCAACTGATGTTTCAGTTTAATTGTATGCAAGTCAATCAAATTCAATCTAATAACAAACTATTCCAATCAAAATTTCAGTCAATCAAATCTGATCAAAGAATAAACTATTCAATCAACGCTACAATTAACATTTCGATGTAATTACCAGCTATTCAATCAATACTCCAATCAACTGTTAAGCATAACTGTAGGCAAGTTAATTAAATTCAATTAAATAATGAACTATTTAATCAACACTACAATCAACATTTCAATCAATAATAAGCCAATCTATTCAGCAAACATTTAAGTAAAATCAGAAGCCATACAATCCACTCTTGAGCACATCAAAAACCAGTAAATCAATGTTTCAATCAACTCACAACTCAGTCAATCAGCAGCAGTCAAGCAAATCACAAATTAATCAATCATTCACTCGTTTATTCAGAGAGTCAAATAGAACCTCTACGAGAAAATCAACAATTCAATCAGTCATGAATAAGTTAATCCGGAATTCAATCGTTTCCTTATTATGATCTCATGATTAGATTTATGTAGAATAGTTTAGTAGGTAAGTAAAAGTAACAAACTAGACAACATGGGTAAAAATTATAATTTGGAAAGACAACATGAAGAACCTTTTGTCCAAGTGACTGAAAATCCCGCTCCTTCTCCTGAAGTAGTTTGAGAGAGGATAGCAAGTCATCAACGCGGTGCTTCAGAGACCCAATCTCTCGCAATAGGCCGATCTCAGACTCAATCTGCAACAGCAAATAGTCTGTCAATCACACTCAGTATTATTATCATCAAGACTTTTGTCCTCCAAGGAACATGTGGCTCCTTGGATTACAAAATTCCGGGTAAGCCTGTTCTGGAATGGTACTCAAAGATTGCAATGTCCATGGAAAAGGTGCTAAAGAAGTTAAAGCATTGAAGCACTGGATGTCCATAGATAAGCGGTGAAAAAGAAGAGTAGTCTCTCTGTTATTATAATTGTAATCATCATTATTAATATTAATATTATTATTATTATTACTACTACTTCCACTATTTCCCCTACTACTACTATTAGGGTTCCGGACATTAAAATAAATGCTCATTCGTTTTGCTGTCTAAATTTAATTCCACTATTTAAATAGTTCAGCTGTGTCACAGGGGGGAAATATCCGGGGGGAGAATTGTCCTATAGGGGAACTGTCCGGGGGAGATGTCGGGTGGGGAGATGTCCAGGGAAGATGCCCTAGACTCTTAGCATTAATATTATTATTATATTATTAATCATCAATTCCCATAGCACTGTGGTGATTAAGAATTATGATGACAATGATGATGATGATGATGACGACGACGATGATGATGATGAAGATGACAATGATTATGATAGTAATGATGATATATTACTAATTATTGTAATAAAGATGATGATGATAATAATCATTATGACCATAATGATGATAATTATAGGGATGATCCTGATGCATTATTGCTGTCTCCATTGCCACAGGCAAAGTACCCATCATCACAGAGTAATCGCCAACCTCTGGCAATTTATATAGCACCATCTCACGAATCACCAAGAGCAGACCACCTTCAGTCGAAGGTCATGCTCCAATTCATCCACCCTTCGTTGCACCATTTCTTTTTCCCTTGCGATCACTTCCTTCTGCACCACTTCCACCTGGAGACTGGCCACAGACGCTTCCAGTCGGTCTTTCTCCATCTGGATTCGCTTCTCCCTTTCTAACACTTCCTCTAAGGCCTGGAAAAATGGAAAGATTCCGCAGTAACCAATCATTCAATCAGTCTTTCGATCAACAAATGCATCCAAATAACAAGGAGCCGATGGACTGCGAGTAAACAAGTAAGAAATAACAGAAATTAATAGGAAACCAATTAATATTACTAATTGGAGGCTAATAACTAGAGGCTAGTATAGGACCAACTAAAGTTCTATTCAGCGCCTGCAATTTCAACCAATTACTTGCAATAAAGCTCAAATACAAAGATAAATAAAACGAATTTAACGCAAACTAATTCAGGCTCTAAAACAAATCCACAATAATTAAACAGAGACAAAAACATGAACAAAAGCCCGACAAAAATCAGACAAATAAAATGGACAAAATGTGTAGGAACTACAAAACACAATGAGATTATTGAAAATCAGGTTACACGATTCCAAAGACAATTAATCTGAATTGCTGCTTCGATTTGCTTCTACTGTTTATGAATTACGGCACTAAAATGATCATTATTATATATCAATACCACAATTATTATTATTATAATCTAGAGACTACACGAGGGCTGACCGTTCTTGCTTCCAGTTCCTTCTGAGTCATTGACTCCAGCTCCTTTCGAGTGGAATCGAGCTGTTTGACAACCTCCGCGTCCTTCTCGGTGGCTGTCGTTACTTTCCTCTGCCACTCTCTCATCTCACGACTCAAACTGTCAGCCTCGTTGGCCTATGTGTAAGGTAATGGTATGGTAAGAAACTAATGGCATGATAAGAACTGGTATGGTCAGGTAATAGTATGGTAAGGTTTAATAGACATGGCAAGGTTACATGACAATTGAAGCGTGCGATAACTTACTCAAAAAGAAAAAATCCAGTCAATATTAAAAAGTATAACTACAAATGAAATAAAACCATACTCTAATCAGACCAAAATAACTTAAACAATAAAAAACTGAAACAACAAAAGACTTCAAAACAATAGCTCGATCATCAAAACAAAATATTCTATAACCAAATCAAAGGCTATTCTACTGAGACATTGAGTAAATGAGATCTTGAATATATCATTCTCAAAAAGTCTTTCTGATTGAATCATTGATATGATTGAATAGTATTAAAATCGTGCCTTTGCGTTGAGCTCTCTGTCCTTAGCTTGAAGCAGGCGTTCCAGTTTGGCAAAGTCCTCATCATCCTCAGTTTGGGTGGCAGAGCTCATCAAACGGCTTCTATCAGCCTAAGCATCAATATGGTACGCCTTAAGCAAGACTTTCTATGTTGTAAATGTATCATCACTATACCACAATATCAATCAATCAAGCAATCCATCCTTCAATCAATCAATCAATCAATCAATCAATCAATGAAACTTAATATAGCGCCTCATCACAAAATTTACTCAGAGGCGCTCCCAACCCTACCTTGGCAAAAGAAGAGTGATAAAAAAATGAAACAGAGAGTTCCTAGGCAGATTCCAAGCAGTCGGGCTGGGTCCACAACCAATAAAGCACGATACTGCATCGCAGAGGTCCTAGAGAAAGGAAGAAGGAAAAAGAAACATGACAATTGACCCTGCAAAGCAGAGTGTAGCGTCCTGCCAGCATTTCTACTAGCGGAAACAGGACAGCAAAGCTCCAGAAGGTAAGTAGGTGCAGAGCCAAAAATGCAGTGCCAGACCAGGGAAGAAATCCGAAGAGCAATGCAGTTATATTGCCATACCAATGCACAAACATATCATGGTATAACTGTTAGCAGAGTTAAAATCAGAAATTGAACACAGGATTACTTCGGCTGCTATCTGTGCATTTTTCTCACGTAGCAGTTTCTCAAATTCTTTCTGCGCCGACTTCATTTCTCGATCTTTCTCTTCCATAATCTTCTTAACGTGTTCAAAGTCACCCGACAGGTTTTCCTTCGATCGGATAACACTAAGACACTCGTCTTGCTAAAAGAACAGCAATACCCATCACCATGACGATATTATTAACAAGACGACGTCACTGTGACGTGTTCTCACATGTTCCCATGACGATGTCACCATGACAATATTACCATGACGATGTTACCATGACGATATTACCATGAGGAAGTCACCATGGCCATGTCACCATGATGATTTTACCATGATGATGACACCATGACAATGCTACCATGACGATGTTACCATGACGATATTACCACGACGATATTACCATGAGGATGTCACCATGGCCATGTCACCATGATGATGTTACCATGACGATGTCACCATGGCCATGTCACCATGATGATGTTACCATGGCATTGTTACACTGATGATGCTGCCATTATAATGTTACATTGACACGGTTACCATGGTAGGATGTTCACACAATTAAAGTTTGACATTGCATCTCTATGAAGAAGTTACTATGACAACGTTGCTATGACGATGTGACAAAGCAATATATCTTCAACACCAGAATAGATTGTTGAACTAGAACGGCCAAATAAGCTTTGAATAGACAATCCATGGAATAAGATTACATTGTTAATTTTACAAGGCCCTAATGTAATGTAATATAGCATGCATCACCGAGGTTGTATAAATATCTACACTAAGTATGATACTATACAGAAGAACATGACTTTTGAGAAGCCACTCTTTGCCCTAGGGCTATAAAAATATCGACCTACATTGCATGATGAGACGAATAATGTAATGTGGGTCTAAATAAATGTTTGATTACAACACATTATAAATATTAAATAGAGCACTGTATTAAGGCACATTACATAACATTACATACGACAAGGTTTACGACCCTGTTTCGCTCTCGAGCCACGACAACGTGTATCCTACCGCAGCAGAAAGTTGCTTTTCCAAGTCCACGATCATTCGCTTTAGCATTGCAATTTCACTCTTGCATGATGCAACCTCCTCTCCGTCGTCATGAAGATCACCCGCAGCGGCGCCATCCATCCACTGGAGTAGTTGATCGGCCGACGTAACTTCAAACATAGTCGAATCCGACTTAGACTTTGTTCTCGATTCAACAGTCGATTGCTCTAATCCATTTTGCTGCAAGAAATCCGAATTATGACTCTCAACGACACTGACTCGCTGTAAGTCGTGACTCCTTGTGTCGCCGACATCTTGCGACGCCTCTAATGGTGACCGTTCGCCTGGACTTGCGTCACGCTCGACTTTTACTGGTGGTAACGAAAGAGGTAGAGGCGGAGGCAGTGAGAAAGAGTCGTCATGGTCTGAAAGAGGTGCAGAGTCCTGTGACGAATGTCGAGCGCTGGCGTCGTCGACTTCGTTGCTAGGAAAAGAATCCTCGAACTCGAGGATCAGAGTGATGTCATCGACGTTGACTAGAGAAGAGTTTCACAAACGACTGTTGCTTATAAATGACTTTTGTTTGCAAATGACCTACTCACAAACGACTGTTGTCTATAAATGACTTTTGTTTGCAAATGACCTACTCACAAGTAACCATTATTTATAATTGTTTGCAAATGATTGTGATTGATTAAGTAACTGTTGTTCACAAATTACTGCTGCTTACAAACGACCGTTGCTAACAAATGATCATTGTTAAAAAATGACAATTGTTAACAAATGACCATCGTCAAAAAATGACCATTGTCAAAAAATTATTATCGTTAAAAAATGACCATTGTTACAAAATAACGGTTGTTTACAAATAACTGCACACAATTGATCGTTTGCCTTTGAAACTCACATCCCATTCGCTCTTCCACCTCTTTCCAGAACTCAGATGATCTTCCAGGTCCAAGGTTAATCGCATTTGCCGGATCTTCGACAGCCGCCCAGAGAGAGTCATCAGAGTCGATGGACTTGTCGTGAAATTCAAATCCATCGCTGAAGGCAGCCATTGTTCCATTGGAGGAATTCAGTCCATGGAACTTGAGGCTTCTGCTCTCTGGGGGTGTAATCATAGTGGACAGTTCAGGAGGTCGCAACCCCACATGCGTTGTTTCAAGACCTAAAAAATAAATCATTATGGTAGCTTAAAGTTCATTGATATCTGAAAAAAACATAGATTAATAGTCTCAGATTCATATTTCGGTGTGACCTTGTTCACGTTACAAATTTAAAAAATAAAAATAATAAATAATAGCCCCATAGTATTTGTTCCGCACCATAAACTTTAGCCTGAATGTAAAGTCCTCATTGTTGCTGCTGCTGGTCCATAACCCTTCTATTTTCACAGACAAAGCATATTCAATTAATTAAAAAAGTGGCACTGGAACCAGGAAACTGCGTCAAAAATTCGCTCGATGTCCATAAAAAACAAGACTGCTTCAGAAGAGCCCCAAACCTACATATTTTAATCCCAAAGGGAGGCATCTATATGCAAGCAAGTAAGCATGTATGAATGTATGCATGCATATATATCCATGAAGAATTTAATAAATTATTCAGACCAGCTTAATCAGCCCTTATCAGCCCCACTTATTAAGGTAAGCTATTATCAGCTCCACTTATTAAGGTCAGCTATTATCAGTCCCACTTATTAAGGTCAGCTATTATCAGCCCCACATATTAAGGTCAGCTATTATCAGTCCCACTTATTAAGGTCAGCTATTATCAGCCCCACATATTAAGGTCAGCTATTATCAGTCCCACTTATTAAGGTCAGCTATTATCAGCCGCACATATTAAGGTCAGCTATTATCAGTCCCACTTATTAAGGTCAGCTATTATCAGCCCCACTTATTAAGGTCAGCTATTATCAGTCCCACTTATTAAGGTCAGCTATTATCAGCCCCACATATTAAGGTCAGCTATTATCAGTCCCACTTATTAAGGTCAGCTATTATCAGCCGCACATATTAAGGTCAGCTATTATCAGTCCCACTTATTAAGGTCAGCTATTATCAGCCGCACATATTAAGGTCAGCTATTATCAGTCCCACTTATTAAGGTCAGCTATTATCAGCCCCACTTATTAAGGTCAGCTATTATCAGCCCCACTTATTAAGGTCAGCTACTATCAGCCCCACTTATTCAGGTCAGGTCATATCAGCCCCTGTTTGGTCAGCTATTATCAGCCCCACTTCTAAAGGTCAGCTATTATCAGCCCCACTTATTAAAGTCAGCTATTATCAGCCCCTGTTTGGTCAGCTATTATCAGCCCCAATTATTAAGGTCAGCTATTATCAGCCCCACTAATTCAGGTCAGGTCTTATCAGCCCTATTTATTTAATCAGTTATTATCAGTCCCAGTGTCAGTGGTTTACAAAATGTTTACCTGCAGGCTGAGATGAGGAAATCCAAATATTACCTGGAGACGCTTGTTGAAGAACTCCGCGGGTTGTGGTTGTTAGTCTTTGGGACTCAGTTGAATGGGGGTCCAATGGTTCTCGGTCATGTTCATCCTCCCCACGATGTGCCTGAAACAGATGTCATTCACTTACAATTCATATTAAGGGCTACAACATATCCAACCCTAGTAACAAAACAGCAAGGAATGGGAAATTTATTGGAATGATGACAATGACAATTACCATCAATACCCATCATGATGATGATGGTACGCATCATCATCATCATGACGATGATGACATTGATGATGATGATGATGATGATGATGACGACGACGGCAACGACTATGATGATTACGATTATGATAACGACGAAAAATGAGTGACGATCATAACTATCATGAGCGTTGATGACCATGATGATGATTGATGATGATAATACTAATCATGATGATCACAAGAGCACAGATGATAACAGTTCTATGGTAACGATGGTGATAAATTTCTGCTATGGTAATGACGTGATGATGATTATGACGATGACAACACTCTTGATGATAACGAGTTACCACAACTAGAGTTATTACCCCATCATAGGCCAACTAGTAGCCATTCGAAAATTCAAAACCACTACACATCGCTAGACACTACTACATCCGGGCAACAGTCAACGCCTTCCGTGACTGGTCTCAGCTCAATCTCCGCAGCTCAGGTGGGCGTCACACATGACAGCTCACGTCCATTGATTTCCTCAGCTCAGCCTCCACAACAATCACCAGGCAGCCCAGGCCAGAGACCAAGAATTCCTCCCTCATTCAGTCGACCCTCCTTCTATCCCTCCATCCCTTCCTTCCTATTACCTTTGCCACAGCTGCTGCAGCTGAGCCTAGGCAGGGCACCTGATGGTCTATCCAGAGATCATGTCAATCACCTGTGTGGTCCATCCAGAGAAAGTTCAAGGCCCTGGATTTGTTCCAGTTAAACAACTACATAGAGGAGTAAACAGAGACAATGACACAAACACAAAGTCATACAAAGACAAACACAGAGACACAGACAAAGACACAGACACACACAAAGACACAGACACACACAAAGACACAGACACATACATGCAAAGACACAAAGAAAGGCACAAACACATACACACAAAGACATAAACAAAGACACATACAAAGACACAGACAAAGATACAAACAAAGACACAGACAAAGACACAGACAAAGACACAGACAAAGACACAGACAAAGACACAAACAAAGACACAGACAAAGACAAAGACACAAACAAAGACACAGACAAAGACACAAACAAAGACACAGACAAAGACAAAGACACAAACAAAGACACAGACAAAGACACAAACAAAGACACACAGAGACACATAATTATAAAGAACACACAAAGACTTGTGTATAAACACACATTGTGTCCACTGTTGTTTGTGCGTTTGGCGATTAGCACAGAGCTATCCAACTAATCCAAAGAAGTGCAACTCATAAATTCAAAATGTGATTTCAATTTAATTAATTTGAAAAACAAACAAACATCGAAAAGGAAGTTGTCGTGTAAGCACGTGATCAGAAAATTTGCATCATCGCAATTGTAATATCGTAAACATAAACTACAAACACCTAAAGAGCCCATCGAAAGCCAAGCACCAGGCACCAGCATATTAGCGAGCTTTGCGGCAAATCAGAGGGGTTGTCCATCAACAACCCATTGATTCCCAACATGTCAAGCCTTGCACCTAGATGAGTATTTGCTTAAATGCAAAGTACTTTCCTGCCATCAAACAATGGGAGAGGGCAGAGTTCCCAAGACTTTACCGCTTCACAGAAATTCAGGTCCAGCTCTTGTCGGTGTTTTTTCTGCCTCTCCTGACCCTGACACTTCAGCAGAAAGCAGTGAGTTCTAAAGGTGTTTGAAGGATGGTCGAGAGTCGAGTTTTCAGCAGCATAGACACTTTGGCGAACGTCCTTCAATGAAGAAATTAGGGTGTCGTCAGTTGCTAGTGTATTATCCATCGCAGACTTTTCAAGATGATTTGGTTCGCTGTCACTTGTATCTACTGCAAAACTTGGGGCAGTAACATGATTGAAAGTGCTTTCGGCTGCCACTGATTTCCCAGTTAACGAATCACAGAAGGAACCTGTGTCAAAATATACTGATGAACAGTTATGTCTAGTCCCTCCACTGCTGTCTTGTTGCATCCACGAACAGACATCTTGAACACCATAAACGGAAAAGTATTTCTCCTCCAAGCCCGACAAGGAATCGTCCACTCCCAACCAATCGTCAAAGTCTGTTGGAGAGTTACTCGCTTCAGAAGTGTCAGTGGAGTTGGATTTCCAATCGAGGGACGACTGACAATCTGGGGAAACATTTCCGGCTTCTTGCAAGAAACGTATCTTCAATTCTGAACTTTGGAGATAGTCTGTAGCACCAGCTTTTGTTGCCTGCACTAGGGATACATTTTCAACAGCTCTTCCTTTCATTCCGCCACCAAGCTCTCTTCGAAACGCACGCTCAGTCAAGTCTTGCCCGTTGTCGTCAATGTCTTGGTCTGCGTCCTCCGAGATGTAAACGGTTTTATAAAAATCCCCAAGTTCATCAACGTCAGAAGAACCTTCCGAATCCAAGATACCGTCCAACAGCGGGTCACCAAAACCATCAAGGTCTTGATCAGAACTCTCCAACTCATTGCTTCCATCCTTCAAGTTTCTGGAATTTCTCTCATGCCTCTCACAGAAATCCTCTTCCTCACTCCAGTCAACCGAGCTACCATCCACAATCTGAGAACGTCTTCCACAAGCAAGCAAATCGTGCTCGAAATCGTTCCTCATCAGCCCTGCTTCCCTGCAGGCTCCGTACCCTGACACACGCCCTGAACTATCACTGCCTTCCTCGAATTCTTCTTCATTTCTCAGACAACCTCTCTCTGACACCTTGTACCACATTTGCTCCCTTATAGATAATGATGGCTGACGCTCCATATCCTCAGCAGAACAATTTATTCTTAGACAACCTTCCAAATCCTGTGTATTGAAGATCCGATACTTTTCTCTTGTAAAGAAAACCTCAGTCTTTAAACAGAGGCTGTTATTAATCAAGAGTCGTCGGTCAGAGCAACCGGACAAAGCAAAATCGCCAGGATACAGAGCAACAGACGATGCAGGAACCTCAAGATCGGAAATTTCAGTTCCGGACGCTCCGGGAGATCGCCTATCGATGACCACAGATCTCCTTGGTGGCAACCTGGAAAACATTTCTTCTGATGAGACCGACTCCTCGTCTTCAAGAAAATTCTAGATCATAAAAGATAGAGTTAGACAAACACAGGTATGCACAATAGTAACAGAATAATACACAGAAGAACTGAACGGTTACGAAAGCAACGTAATGTAACTGAACATTTATATAATGTAACTGTAGCTATATATAGCATCTTTACAGGCCTATAAATTTCAAATTGAACGCATTACATTACGTATGAATTACTGGAATCACACAGCAGTCCTATCAGGGTTGTAAATGCTCTCTGAAGATAAATAAACTCATTGAAAGGATCTCGTTGAAATCTCACACAGGACAGAAATGCATACAAGTCATAGTGAATTCAGTTCAAACCAGAGTTGTTTGGTCTCGAGACAGTGTCTCGGTCTCGGAAGCCTGCTGTCTCGGTCTCGAGGTAATGTCTCGAATTTTTAGAAACTGTCTTGAAATGAAAGTTTTGTTTTGTCTCGAACAAGAGATCTCGATAAGTTTCGCGTGTCTTAAATTCTTGCGGCAATATAAAAACTATGCTCAGGAATTGGTACTATATATACATTACAAGTTTCAAATAGAAATTACAAATGAACCTTATTCCAGAAAACTAATACATTAGTATTTTACATAATTTTATATAGGATCACTTGTCTTTTACTACCTCGTACTGTCTTGAGCCTAGTGTCTCGGTCTCGGCACCTCACTGTCTCGGTCTCGTCTTGGTCTTGAAGTTTCAAGGCTTACATACAACACTGGTTCAAACTCAGCAATAACAGTACAGTACAATCCTTAAATACCAAACAATCTTTAATCAATGCTAACACTCACCCGAATCTGGAAAATCCTTTCGCCAACGTTGAACTGTTCCTGCTCCAGATCCCTGATGCGACACCTTAGCCTCTCCAATTCCTCCATCATGGATGGCAGAGAATTGGATGCTCCTACTCCAAATACAGTTCCACGTGTGGCAGACTCCGTATGATCACACCACCAGCAGCAGCAGCAGCAGACAGGTGCTGCTAATTGCTAATACTCACCTGCAGATCCGTACATTGCTACTGGGCAGATAGATAGATAGATGTCTGCTGTGCCATCAGCCGCACTTCACGCTTGGTCAAAGGTAACCAAACGATGACCAGTGATTCAAGTCACGGAGGCAGAGATCATTCAGGGTGACTAAGTGATAATAATGGAACTGTGTGAGCAGTGAGCTTAGCATTGGATATCCTGTTTTCATCTGCTGTTCCCATATTCAGTGATAGAGAGCATTGTAGTTAGTAGGTTGGGTCATTACGTTGCATTGAAATATTGGGGTGGTATGTTGGGTTAGTACGTTGTATTTGCGCTATATAAATGTTCTCTTGCATTACCGTGAAATGCTTTTTTGGCAGGTTTTAAAATGTTCCACATAAAGCACGCTTATATCATTAATGTTAGTGTAGCACAAAACTTTTATTTTAAATTCAAAAATATGTACAAAAGAGTTTGAATGCTTGTAAACAATTTTCAGCCCATAGATTGTTTTGCTCAAATCACTCCACATCTCGCAGCATACATTTTTTTCCTCACCTTGCTCCTGTCTTTAGAGCTCATCTTCAAATTGTCCGGCTTAGGAGTGGCAGCGTGTTGACCACTGAAGTCGTTGTCCGATGAAGTTCGCTGTTTGTCCGTCAACCCTTTGGATCCAGATTGTACTTCAGTCGTTTCTTCCAGGTCACGCTCAAAAGGTCTGGTAGGAACCTCTGGTGAGTCGGAGATCTTGGAGGGTATTTGTCCTGTGGATGATTTCTGTGAGTCAGGATCCCGAGGACATTCCAGTTCCTGTTACAAACGGTTGGGTCAGAACACAGAACGGCTTGATTTGCAATTTGCAAGGTAATGTAACTAGCGATGTAAGAATGAATGGTAAGCTGTCACAGGTATCAAGGCTTAGTCAAGTAGGTAGGGGTAAACTAGAAAGGAAGGTAAGGTATGTAGAAATTGCAACGTACAAGGCGTAAGTAAAATTGATAAGGCAAGAATGAGGTATAAAGAGTAAGGTAAGTAGATGTTGGTAAGAATAAAGCACATGCAAACAGTAAGGAAAACATAATGGTATGGTAAGTAGGAATGGCAATGTAGCTTCGCATTCTTGTGTTGGTTACTTACCTCCTCCTTCTGGACCTCCATTTCCAGAACCTGGAATTCGAGCTGTTCATTTTCCACCTGGACCTCTTCCAGTTTCACTCGAAGATCTTCCTCCCGAATCTCTGCCAGACGCAGCTAGAACGAGCAACATGGGACTCAATTTCTTGACTTGCCTTTTTAACTCACTATGTTAAGAAAGCAAGTAAAAAAGGGAGTTCAGAAGTTGAGTTAAAAATGCTAGTATGTGAGTTAATAAACTGAGTTAAGTAAGAAAAGAAATCACGTAAACAAGGAAAGTCGATAAGGAAACTGAACTGTTTTATATTGCAAATAACATTATACTACATTAAATCACACTGTTTCGTTACATTATATTACGCGACTCTTCCATGTAATATAAAACATTACATCAGATCACATTACAGTACACTGTTAGCATAACAGTACGTTACATCACATTAGGTTACTGTTTATGCGTCACATCACAGAGTGTTAAATTATTATTTTGTATTCCACTTCACAATAGGCAATCTTGTATTACACTATTTTGCCCTTCCCTCATTACACCACGTTACATAACACTATGCCACATTTAACCACACTGAATAGTCTTGCAACATACTGCACCTCTCGAGTTATGACATCCTAGATGGTGGAACTGTCTTCCAGCCACCATCAGATTGGCCGACTCAGTGGACTCCTTCAAGTCTAAACTCAAGACTCATCTCTTCTCTATGGATTATTCCCGTAGTTATCTGTCTGTGAGGCACCCTTGTAGCGGTAACGGCGCCATATAAATTGCCGTTGTCATTGTTATTTTTAGCGTCATTTCATTGGATTTAATGATATTGATGAATAAAGTTCTTAGACAGAGAATTCTGACTTACCTCATCCTTCAGTTCGTACAATGAATCTGTGAGTGACTTGACTTTGTTCTGATAATGCTAAAAACATTCAGAGAATAATTGATAAACAAGTAAAGAGTCAGCTCACTAAACTGGATAATTAATCACCCAATTAATTACTCTAATCTAATTCGGAAACTTCTATAGCGCCAAGATCAGAATGCACAAGGCAATAACTGATGGTTGCTATATCATGACCCAAAAGAAGAAACCATTTAACGGTCTGTCAGACTTACTATGATGGGGTTCAGTGAATACCAAATTCCTCAAATAATCTAAATAAAATTTAATACAAAAAAGCTGTAACTTTATAGACTTGTGCAACTGCATACTACTATATACAACTGTAAATATAGTATACAACAGCAAATGTATACAACAGTAAATGTATACAACTGTAAACGTATACAACTGTAAATATAGTATACAACAGTACTGTAAATGTATACAACTGCACATGCATACAACTGTAACTTATACAACTGTAACCGTATACAACTGTAAATGCATACAACTGTAACTGTAACTGGATACAACTGTAACTTTATAATGGATTCCTTTCTGCCATTCAGATGAGCCAATTGACATGTACCAGGAACGAATGACAGACACAATCCTGGTTTCTCTGATCTCTCACATTCTGACCTGGCTTTCATTCCATTGGGAAAAGCAATTGGACAGCAATTTAATCAAGCATTTATATAGCGCCCCTTAAGGATATCTCCTCTGAGGCGCTCTCTTACCTAGTTCATGGCTTTTATTCAAATGGGAAAAGCAATTAGACAGCAATTTCATTTGACTGATGCAATTCCATTTCCACACACGAGATTAGACATACTTTCCATGGTAGTGATAAAGAGAGGATCCACCTTTGACAGAACCATAGGGAGTAATCAGGGAAGATAAGTCGGGTGGGCACCTGGTGATCTTCAAGTGCCTTTTTATAGCCATTGGGATCTGTTCTAATTCCATCTGCTCTCATGTGCTCTGCTCTAAAGTGTTCCCTTGTAATGTGCTCTTGTCTAATGTGAGCTGTTACAATGAGTACAATTTCCAATGCTTTCTGTTCTAACGTGCTCTGTGCTAGTGTGGTCTGCTCTAATAGGCTCTGGTTTAATGTGATACGTTTTAATGTCCTCTGTTTCTAATGTGTTCTGACCTAACATCTTTTGCTCTAACATGTTCTGTTCTAACATGTTCTGTTCTGTGTTCTCTTTCAACATGATCTGTTTTAATGCGTTCTCCTCTATATGCGTCAGTCTCAATGAGATATGTTCTCTGTTGCTAATGTGTTATGTTCTAACATGTTTTGTTCTAACATGTTCAATTCTAACCTTCTTTTCTAAAATGTTCTCTTCCAGTGTGTCCTGTTTTAATGTGCTCTGTTCCAATGTGTTCTGTTATAATGTGTTTAGTTCTAATAAGTTCTAATTTATCTGCTTCAAAGAAGTAATCAGACTTTATACTTTGTTCTCGTCCTTGAGCTGTGAAACAAGCAACTGTGCTTCGGAATGAACCTTCTCCAGCGCCAGTTTCTCGTTCAGTAGACGCCGATATCGAAGCTGGAAGTCTTCTGCCAAAAACTGGGAACAAAGATTAATAATAATAATAATTATAATAATTATAATAATAAAAATAAATTATAATAATAATAACTTCTTTTAAAATTTCAAACTGAAAAACCGCAGTATCATTACAAACACAGTATGAACGGATGATGACAAGTTATTACAGAAGTCGAATTTACCTATCGGCAGCCATGCAAGGCGCCCATCACGTTATACTTCTGATATAACCAGCGCCACCACTCAGCGAAAGATGGACAAATCAACATTACGGGGGATACAAGTATCGGACTCAATTCCCTTCTGTTCTATTTTAGCCCAGAGTGTCATCCATTACTCTTTGGTTCCATCCCTAAGTTAGAAACAACATCCTTAAAAAAATATGGATGACAATGAGCCATTCGAAGTAACAGAACCTGGCTTATCAATTCAAATACTGCATTTAAACTGATCGGAAAATGCAAAATAATCTGAACCCGCAACATCAAATTCGTTATCGTAATCCCAAAACTTCTAAAGCGCCACTTGAAAGCCAAGCACAGAAAGATGGCTAAGTAAGTCAGATTCAGATTAATGGCAAAGTAAATGAGAAAGATGGCTAATTGTAAGGACGCTACCAGATCTTCGCACGTCAGTTCATCCGGAGTCGTGGCAATGGAGGCGGATGATTCGGAGTCTAAGGACGGAGAGTCATTGCTTCTGTATCCATCGCATCCTTCTTTCCAACCATCTCCACCCTGAAACATTTTCCAGACAAAAAAACCCACCTGAGAACTTCAGACACAGAATTAGTCGTACAGAGACACAGAACTAACCCTCTAAGTAGATACAGGAAATTCTACAACAACGAAGACAAAGCAAGAGATCTAGACAGACAAAGAATGAGTCAGAACGACAGACAGACATTTTTTAACAGAAAGGCAGACAGACCAATATATAGATATAGAGACAGAGATCGACAGACAGAGACAGAGACTGACAGGTAGAAACACAGAAGGGCTGACATACAGACAAACAGACAGACAAGTATTCAGCCTCACATGACTCATAATAAATTTTTATTCGAGAGCACCATAAAGATAAGAAGAACCTTTTGTCGCTGATGCCTCCGGTTAGCAAGTAAGTCAATCCTTCGGTTCTTTTCCTGAAACAATCAGACAAACCTAGACATTCAGTGGGAACCTTAATCATTCCTACATTTGCTCTATGGGTAAAACGATGGAGAGCATTGCCCTATGGGGGAAATGACTGGGTAGGTGAAGTGTTGTCTGTAAAATACATTTGCTAATGACAGTCTTGGTTTGCTGTCTGCTGTGTATGTCTGGAAGCGGTATCACACGAAATGGAAATTACAATTATAATTACCGCAATTAGTATCCGCCTCTTCTAGACATTACTGTACAAGTGGACTTGCAGTTCTGCAACATAGCTACATTACCATCACTGCATCTAACTTGAAGTGGAGTTATATAAATAGGTCAAGAACATTTCCCCTATGTAGCTCCTTTATGTTAAACAATGCTTTGTCAAAACAAAGACGATTGGCATCATCCTCCTACTTTATCCACGCTTTGGACTGGCACCAGCAGAGCATGGGCATCCGTGCAGTTTTACATGTATGATTCGATTCTTACTTCACAGGCTGTCGTCAGTCTTTGAATCGTAAGACCGTTGTGATGAATCTGCTTGCAAAGGTCCTCAACTTCGGTCTCCAGCGATGTCAAGACCCCTCGGTCAGATCGACATTCGTCCACTTCTTCCATCAGTCGTTCTGTTGCGGTCCTGCTCGTTGCCAGTTCAGACATCTACAAAGCAACACAGATACTCAATCGTAATCTTAAACATTGGACGGCTAAAGTGCCAGTCCCAAGGCTTAAGAAAGGAGATCGTTTGCTTTGTTTCTTCTGTTGCCTTAGTCAAACCTCAAACTAAGTCCATGATGAGCGAGAGGCCTCTTGAGCTGATAGGGCCTAAAGTTTCTAGCGCCAGTGGGATCTTATTATTGTCGCTATTACTATTATTATTGCAATAATAATTATTACTACTGTCATAGTAATAATTATTAATTATTATAATCATTATTTTTATAGAGATGTACGCCATGCAAAATTGCAAACATCTGACTTACATGTACACGGATATCAAGTATCATTGCTGTATGACTGATTGACAGATATTACTTATCAATTTGGTCAGTTGATTGATTGATTGATTGACTGATAAAATTCACTGATTGACTGATTGGATTTCTTGAATGACTGAATTCACTGACTGGCATTTTTATTGATTGGATGACAAAATATACGAAATTATACAATTTACTCAATAGCTGATTGATTGAATTAACTGATTGATTGACTGAATAACTAATCAATCGACCGATTTTACAATGATTGACAATGCCAACGGATCGATTAACTCATTGCTTCGCTTGATCAAATGAATGGATCCTTACTAGTCGATCGTTGTCTTCCTTAAGTTCCTTATTTTGATCGCTAATACTTCGATTCAATTGTGTCAATTCCTTCATTCGGCTCAGAAAGTTTCGGTTTTTCTCGTTTGCTGATCGAAGCGCAGATTCAAGTTCGGACGAGCATTCCTGAAACATCAATCAGATATTAGATCAAATCTTGGGTTGTCTGCAATAATCATTGGATCGTAATATGCCCAAGGTGGTCGTGGTGGTGATGATGGTGATCCTGGTAGTGATCGCAGTGGTGGTGGTGATTCTATTGGTGGCAGAAATCATGGTGGTACTTGTAACCATGATCATCAGATTGATCATGATCACGATGATCACAACGATCATCATGATTGTGATTATGATGGTGATGATTATGATGATCATGGTGATGATCAAAGTGACGATCATGAAGATCATGATTATGATCATAGTGATGATCATGGTGATGATCTTAATCATAACAATGATGAATGTGACAGTTATGGCAACAACTATGATGATCATAGTGATGATCATATCGATGATCGTGGTGATGATCATGACAGAATGAGAACAGAGAAATATCATCCAACCAACCAAACAATAAACGAACAAACCAATTAACTAATAAACAAACAAATATATCCGACCCTTTCAAATACTGTTTCCGTGGTTGTATCTTCCGGAGCCAATGCCTTCATGCCAATAGCATCTCTCGCAATGTCATCTTCAGCCAAAGAAAACATCTTCAGGAAATGTAAACTCTCTGCAACAGAACAAAACCATAAACAGAGACACACATACAGGCAGACAGACAGAAGCAGACAACCACAGATACAGCAGGAGACACCTGGGCGCCTTCATGTCAGCTCATCATCTAAACCCTGCTCTACGTCTCTTGCCGTCTGCTGCCAAGTAATGCCCACCAAATCATCACCTGCCAATCAAGACATTCTCACCAAAAAACACATGTGTATTATCATGTATCCATGGATGTATTTGTGTCCCTGTGGGTGTGTATGTATGTATGTATGTATGTATGTATGTATGTATGTATATATATAAACTATATATATATATACGATATATATATATATATTCACAGCACCATATGTTGGGTCTATGTATTGAAATCTACTGATTATCTTCCAGCATTCTTCAGCACAATGTAGAGTTATCTGCCTGGTAGTTTCAGTTCACTGTGTGAGAACAAAGATCATTAGCGTCGCCCTCCTACATTATCCAGTCTAGGGACTGGCACTGTCAGAGTGGGAACAGCGGCGGAATTGCCATGTGAAGTGTCCGTATAACTATATATACAGGCACTCATACAAACAATACTCTACCTCCATCTCTGTGTTTTCATTGAACCACTTTATCAGTTACTCTCATTGCTTTCCACTTTCAATAAACGTGTATCCTATATTGACAGGTGCAGTGTGATGTTTAACGGAATGTCCATGATAACAGAGATCAGCGTTGCCCTCCTTCTTCATCCAGGTTGCGGACTGGCACCGTCCGAACGCAGCTTAGTGTGGTTGATATGTTTGTTTAGATGTTTCATTTCGTCTGTTTCCTTCAACTTCGTTGTACAAATACAGGGAATAAAGGCAGTCAATGCATTCAGAATAATACACACAATTGGGTCTTGGTGAGCTCCTCTCTGGAGGCCAGTGGGGGGTGCGGTTTTCCACTGCAAGCAGCAATTGCGCATCGGATAGGCTAACAGGCTGGACAACAATTACCTTTAAATCACATAGAAACTATTTAAAAGGATATATATATATATATATATATATATATATATAGTGTGAAGTATTTGCACAAACCGAATAACACTTCCATCGACTGGATGAGGACTTATCCGACTTATGGCAATTCCAATTCCACTAGACTTCTGGCATAAGACCCCACCCACGCCTGTGTGTGTGTGTGTGTGTGTGTGTGTGTGTGTATGTGTGCGTGTGAGCGTGAGCGTGAGCGTGTAACCAATGATCAACTGCACTACAAGCAGCTCAAAACAAAAGGGTGACTCCACATCACAAACACACGTCAAGGGGGCTGATAGTTGGGGAAAGATTCAAAAGAAAAGCCACAGGTATTTCCTCAGTGAAACAAACTCCCCATGGGGTATACATTATTTTCATAGAAACTCAGGTCGGATTGCATGGTCACCCAATGAACAGACAATTGGACTATTATGATGAGGCCCGTGGACCATTACCGGAGTTTCCCAATGCATAATTACCATACAGCCTGACCCATTTCCCACAGTGCAACCTAAATCCACAAACCTAATAACCATACGAACTGATTCAAATGTCACAGGCAAATTATAGACCTCCCGGAGTTTCTAAAACTGCACTGCTATGACCACCACAAGATGAACTCAATGAACATTGAACAGCTCAAGCTGAACTCCATGAACATTGAACAGCTCAAGCTGAACAGCATGAACACCTCAAGCTGAACTCCATGAACATTGAACAGCTCAAGCTGAACAGCATGAACACCTCAAGCTGAACTCCATGAACATTGAACAGCTCAAGATGAACCCCATGAACAGCTCAAGCTGAACCCCATGAACAGCTCAAGCTGAACTCCATGAACATTGAACAGCTCAAGCTGAGCTCCATGAACAGCTCAAGCTGAACTCCATGAACATTGAACAGCTCAAGCTGAACCCCATGAACACCTCAAGCTGAACTCCATGAACAAGTCAAGCTTCCTCCCGTAGCAGTTGCCAGCATTACCTTATGCCAACCTCTAGGTAAAAAACAACATCATAGTGACTGGTAAGCAGCAGACGGCTTAGCAGGTTTTTTTTGTACATCCACCACGGCTAACACCACCACCTGCTGCATAACTCAAGACAGACGAATTCACCTGTGGCACACGCCATCTGGTGGATGGATCCAGGCTTAGAAGCATAGGAACCACCATTGAGGTATTTTGTGTGATATGTGGAGGGTAAAGCTACAGGCATACAAACGTACCTTTGAATAGCAGAAATGATGTTGAAGATGATGATGATGACAACAATGATTAGATGACTAAGATTATGATGATGATGATTACGATGTTAGATGACGAAGAGGAAGATGATGATGACCGTGATGACGATGATGATGATGTAGATGATGATGACGACTATGATGGCGACGACAGCGATGATGATGACGACGACAAAGACGACGATGAGGATGTCTCGAACAATTCTAGACCTGCCTGTGGGGCTGTGGACCATATAAGTTTAATTCTGTTACAAACAGCATTATTGATTGTAGATCGCCAACCGAGTAACCTGATGACGTTACCTTTTCAACCAATGAGTTGAATTTTGATATCACCGCTTCGAGGGAACTCAGCAGTCGCTCAAAATCCAGATCTGATAAGGAAAATGTCTAGTAAATCCCTCTCTCATCATTGGCATCGAAACCCAATTAATCGCTTCCGAATAAAGACTTCTTTCCGCTTTCGAAAACGCCGTAGACCTAATAATTTCGCTCAGTGCTTCTTAAACCGCCGTTTCATATACCACTTCACTAACCATGTCTAATCGACTAAAGCCGAAGCGTGTCTGCACCGAGACTGCAGCAACCCTGTTGGTCACAGGGTACAAGTTCAGGCCCGTCAGTTACTAGCCCCAATTTGACCATGCCGTGCCATTATCAACAAATCAAGAACAGAAAGAGGCCATGGCCCATGGGCCACCGCCCGGGTCAGCACCTCTGCGTATGGCTTTAGGCCTAGCCTTCTTAAGCGTCTCAACTTAAACATCACCTAGTTCGCCTGACTAGATAAATCGTCCCAGTCGAATTAGAATTCACGATCCATCAGATGTGTTGCTTTCTTGTCGCGTATTTATAATACAAGCGCAGTTTGTATTTTGTAAACAATAACAACAAAGTAACGGAACTTGGAGTCTAACGCCAGCAGACGACACCACGAGTTCTCGGCCACGAATTGCCGAATGACTAAAATGCACGGGATCCAGTAAACGTCACAAACTCGTGATTATTTTATTAATTCTATAAATACAAACTTTTGCAGGGCCACCAACTGCATGAACTCTGTGAAGGTTTTATTCGTCACACATCCGGCAGAAATCGTTTCTTTTCCACGCTCAAGCAGTGACAAAACCAAATTTTACTCTGCAAAAAGAATAAACCTTCTACCATTTGGTGCATAATATATTACCTTTCCACGTGCGAGCATAGAAAAACAGTTTTGTTACGTTTGAACCAACGATATGAACCCCACGCATCCGAAATAGTTAGCCTAACCGATTTCTGCTCCAGCGTCTCCGTCGCTTATTTTGTCTACAGGGAACGTAGTTCATATCGTAGGTTGTATAATATTGATGCAAAACTATCCATGTTTTTAACATCCTGGAATGCTACTTATTTTAATCTCATGCAGAGTTATAAATAAC
Source organism: Bimastos eiseni (assembly GCA_959347315.1). Taxonomy (NCBI): domain Eukaryota; kingdom Metazoa; phylum Annelida; class Clitellata; order Crassiclitellata; family Lumbricidae; genus Bimastos; species Bimastos eiseni. Next base: position 18,767,392 of record OY365822.1, read on the forward strand.
GCCACGGTTCGGCGTATGAACGGGACCGCGCTTTCCCGGAATTTATTCAGAGATGCTAGAAATTCGGTGGTGATATCATATGCGTGAGGTGAGGAACAGCTTCATCTGCTAATGATGCATTTTCACCAATGTTTCTGACTATATAATTTTTTTAAATTTGGTCATCTAGCAATCTGAATGTGATAGATTTGGTGATCTGTTGTTTAGGTAGTATGATTAGGTCGTATGATTAAGTTAGCGTACCAGTTGCGTTACCTCACTTCTAATAACCTAGGCAAGTAGCGTACGTACGCTCAGCAGGCAACACCGTAGAGAAATGTTGACTAAAAGGCATCACGTGATTCCTGTAGGCCAAAAAAGAACGGGACCGCCTGTATTTACTGCGAGCTGGTCCTGTGATATAAATGCTACTATGATACAAACTCAAAAAATACAGAGTTCAGTACTGAACTGCAATACAATGCAATCTTTTGATTATTTCTCAGCGCCCTATTTAGTCGCGGCTACTGGCGCCACATCGAATCAATTCCGCGCTATCCGGTAACCAAATTGATGGATTTGTTCATGTTGCAAATAACATTTCCTGCTCACATTTACTATAATATGACAGCGAATGTTCACGGACATAATAATAACAGGAATATCAGACGGAGGGATAATTATTAATGACATGATAATCATTGATTATGAGTAAAACTAACAATAAATTTCAACTAAACGTACTTACGTGGCGGGACGGGCCCTTACAGGCCACCGTACATGTTAAGGCGCCCGTAGCGACGTCTCGCGCAAAGAAACTCTTCATTCAGTGGTTTGTTTTGATTTTAATGGCGGGGAATTTTATCCACAGACAGATAATCAGACCAACTTAATCTTATTGAAGGTTTCTATACATTTGAATCCATATCCCGTTAATCGTCGAAAGCTTTCCATGTCTGTTCAATCAAGAGGTGTTGGTCAGTAATTATTATACTTGGCTCCCACAATACAGACGTCTGTACGATAATGAAAGCCGTGTATAATAATTGCGTGGAGCTACTGCGGCTGAAACTTCTGCCTCACCGCTAGGAAAATTACTTCTGCGGTCGACAGTTCTTCGCATGTGTCTAAAAACGACGCTAACCCTGACCCAATTAAAAATAACGTGTGATTCTCTAACCATAAACGATTCTCACGACTCCTTACCCGACGCTAACTGACCATCACGATGCATATCCTATTAAATTTGTATTTACGGCATAACCGAGCTTCATTTTGGGAGCAGTTGTTTTCAGGGTAATTTATGGTTTTAGCATCCCTAGAAATATATGCGTGGTTTAGGTCACAAGTGAGACAGACTGTCAAATCATACTTCGATCCAGCTTCTATTTAAGCAAGATTTAATCGATCCTGCTTCCATTTAGGTATATTTCTTTTCATCTATCAAGTTTTTCATGTATACGACTTTGTTTACATCCGTCGCATCGACATTCTTGCATCAAACCGGGTATGCTAAAATACACTTTTACGAAACGAAATAAAGATAAATGGAAGCTGGATCGATGAACAGGATTATATATCTAAGCAGATGCGGGATTGATGAAATGAATTGTGCTGTTTTGAGTATTTCTTGAGTATACATTGCTTGCCGTTAAAAATTGGGACGCTAAAGCCATAAATTACCGTTTTCAGAAGAAGAAATCTTGTGTAAGGGGTTTTTATCGTTTTATTTCAGTGTAATGTTACTGTGAATCGCCAATTACTTTTAAATCCTCGGCTGCTTCTCCTGGATGGGGTTGATACTTCATAAATGTGTTACTACTTTGTTAGCAACGGTATGTAACAAAAAAATATGTCATTACGTTACATTAACATTGGTTTGTCGCAGATGGACGATGATACACAGGAATACCCAGACGATTCTGTCGACTTTTCAAGCGACTCAAGCCTACTGGTGTTCAACGCAGGAACCACGGATCGCTGTGTCGTGTACATTCACAGCGAGGACTATCTGGCACACATCAATCGCTTCTGTAAAATAACCGGCCGGGTAGGATTCATTCAGGTTCTATAATTAGATATCAAAAATAAGGACTTATTCAAGATAAGTAGAAGAAGGTGAATGCTCGTCTAGTCAGGAATTGTATTGTCAGAAATTGACACCAGGTTCAAGGGTTTCTTCAGTGCATCTGTGTTATATACAATACAATACGATACAAATCGTGCTCGAAAGTGCACACTCGTCTTGACGAAGCAATTGCAGTTGTACTGCAGAGCATTTGTGCATGAATGACTTGCTCAAGCTCCTTACACAGTGACACGTCGAATGAGAGTCGAACCCGCTCACTCAGCGCACACTGAGCGTTACGGACCAACCGCTCTAACCAATCAGCCGCGTGTCTTGAGACTGGAACCCTGCTGTGGTGGCTTTATTCCGCTGCTTTTGTTATATGATTTGTATTTGTTTTGCAGGCTGGAATCGTCCACAGTCTCATTCAATCCTATGGACTTCTGAATCACATGAGGTGGACTGTCACTTTTTCTGATCTTCATACAGTTGCATGTTGAGCTTTCCTAGTGGTTGACCCATCCACCTGGAATGGGCTCCCAGTTGCCATCCGTCTTCCCCCTTACAATGACCTATTTACCTTGTGCAAGCTGTTAAACTCATCTTTTTAGCCATGGCTGGGCTGGGAGCACCTTTGAGTAGTTTTGCTTGAAGAGGTGCTATATAAATTATCTAAATTAATTAATTTGGTCTTACAGTACGCCCTGTGTGTCATATGTTACATTGTGACCTATTTTACTCCAGAAAAATGTTCTGCTTTATAGATTAGATTATTTATGAATGGTTAAAGCTCATTGCATTGTTGTCAGAAATTTATGTAGCTCCTGCATTACAACCCCCGTGAATTTGTGCTTAGAGTGCTGCCTCCGCAACCAGCCGATGAGAACGATCTGAAGCTCTTTCATTCGTCCGCATATCTGGAATGTCTGGAAAGAAACTCCAAGCGGAAGGACACAGATGATTCCGATTCGGAGAGAGAGGAGTATGGCCTGAGTAAGTCAGCAACGATGTGATCTTATATAAATCGATTCTGTTGACTCCTACAGCTCATATAATGTATTGACTTCCATGGTTGATTTAATCTACTCTAATGACTTCAATAGCTGATTTAATGGTAGGAGGTGCTGCCATTTTGAATGTCATTTTCTTTATTGTTACGAAATTTATATAGTGCCGCAAGTTTCAAGATTTCTATTCAGTCGTTGCATGCGCTGATCCACATGATGCTGAAGTCGAAAACAAACACAGGCCAAACATCAGGTTGCAAGAAGAGTCACTATTGACACACAGAGCAGAGTCCAGTCAGCAGATTCCCATCCAGGGCCGATGGTCAGTTCGTTTTGCAGAGTTTGCAAAAAATCCTACTTATTTCACTTCCCCCCATATGAATTCCTTTCACTGATCTCCCTTCCCCTTTGCAGACATCTGCATCATTGCAACTGCTGATTTTACTGCATCGCTTTTTAATATACACTTATTGACAAAGAGTGAGATTGAATAAAAGCCATGTAAAAAAACTTAAATTTAATAAATGCTTATTTGCATGTCAGCTTCATTTATCTTGCTCTCAAATGTGAAGTATAACCTAAAGCTACTAATAAACAACTAGGGCATAACCGGAAATTGCCTCGGACATTCGCCTCGGCCGAGTATTGGACTATTTGGAAGTATTCACCTCGGCAAATATTACACCCGCTTATAGCTAAAAATAACTTTTTTGATAAAATGATTTTTTTTATAAAATAATATTTTTTCATGAAATAAATTTAGGAAAAATGGACTTACTTATAAGTTATTGATTAATTAAACAAGAACCTAACATTCCATTGAATTTTCATTTAAATAATTATATTAATTTATATATTTTTATTTCTTTTTTTTGCATTTGCAGGTGGCAACCAAATCAGTAATTTTTCCGCTTGTATTTTCTAGATAGCTCTCTGTAACTGTGCACGTGGCAGGTTAACTACGCTTTGCCTACGGATGGTACTCGCTGGTAGTGGCGGCGCTGCATGAAAGCAAAATACACAATTGTGTACCAAAAGAAAGATAAAAGATCAATTTTTAACGAATTTATGGTACATCTTCCAATATGTTTTAAATGAACATCATGTGCGGAACATGCGTATTGGCACTATTGCGCACCAAATTTACAAGGCCAGCGCCACCACTACACATTGGCCAGATTTGCCGCTACTATTCGGTTCTTACCAGGATTCGGCAAATAGTGCAACCAAATACTCGGATTCGGTACTCGGTGGAAATTGTCTACTCAGTTATGCCCTATAAACAACTAAGATTATGATGTAACTACTACTAGATGTGATTTTGGTGATAATTTAGCATGGTCACATATGGACGTCTGCACAATCCATGACCCCCTCCCCATGTCCGCATTTGTCCACTTTTCCCCTACCTCGGTTGCGGACGTCCTTTGTGTATGACCCATTCTGGTTCCCACGGCATCAAAGAAGAATATTATTAGTAATAATAACCATAATGTAAATAATTTACATTGCTAATCTCCTAAATCTAAATGGAAAACTCATTTCATAATTTTTTTGGACCGTCTTATTGGATGAATAAACAGAGATATCAGGTTCATTTCAGTTCTATGGGTGTTGCTGCTGTTATGAAGGTCATAATAATTATGAAGAATTTACATGTGGCCAGATTAAATATGCTTATTTTCAATGGAAAACACATTTGAATAGTGACTTAGGATTAGCAAACATCTTGTGGCTATAATAGTAATATACTTTTTATGCCAAAAATGCAGACCTATTAAAATATCTCTTATGATTATAGATTATGACTGTCCAGCTTTTGACGGGGTCTTTGAAAGCAGTAAAATGGTCGCCGGTGCGAGCATCCTGGCCGCTAATAGCATCATCCGAGGCGAAGCAAGTGTCGCCATCAACTGGTCCGGAGGCTGGCATCACGCTAAAAGGTTGATGCAATTTGCGTTTATGAAGAGTTTTTCTCCGTTGAAATTTATTACCATTGACTGATTGATGTCTTAGAAATAATTTGATTAGATCAGTTGATCTAGCGCAAGGGTTGGGAGCGCCTCTGAGTGGTCACCTTGAAAAGGTGCTATACATAAATTCTCTTAATAATAATAATAATAATAATTAGAGCTGTACCTATTAATTGTAGAGATATCGGCAATGTCGTATATCGGCAAAATAATCGGCGCCGATATTAAAAATTATTTTTTTATATTTTATATTATTTTCAGTCTATAAAAGCAAAATGACAACAGCAACATCACTGGGTCTGTGAAGGACGGCATTTCGTTCCGTTCCCATATCGTGTTGTCGAGCCAATGCCTTCTTCAGACCAGTGGTGAGACCACCCAGTGTGCTATATAGACTGTGAGAACGTGTCAACTTGGTTCTTGTGCAGAGTGAGTCATAGTGCCTGCTTAAGGGCCAATGAATGGCTGGCCAATTCAAGCCAAGGAATGGCTGGCCAATTCAAGCCAAGGAATGGCTGGCCAATTCAACAGAGAAACCGATGAATGTACATCGTGGAGGCATGCCTAATGAATACATGCTAGCTGCCAATCGCCTGAGAGGCTGAGACTAAATTGGTGGCTGTGAATTGGCCTTTAATTACCCTGGGCACAGTTTGAGGGCGGGTGGTGTGTCTAATCTGTATTGCCTGCCTAGGATTGGTCCCCAACTACATGCAGTGTTTTGCTTGTATCACAACAATAGGCATTAGCAGTAGGTCTATCTTTTGCAACCGGACATCTTGGGAAACACAATGAAATAATAATCGGCTAAATAATCGGGTATCGGCAAACGAATAATTGGAATCGCATAATCGGCAAAAAGTGATATCGGTACAGCTCTAATAATAATAATAATCGCCCACCATACAGCGCTTTAACGCGATGCGTTCAAAGGCACTTTCTCCATTTGTGAGACCGACGAGTAGGGCCATTCCAGACTACATTTTCTTATTCCTATTAATGTTCTAGTCCCTGAGGGAGCATGTATACCTCAAGGCAAAAAAAACAATAATCATCATCGTCTATAGAAATCATCGCATTAGATTGGATATAGAAGTCTACTCAGAGCGCCTCTGAGTAGATTTCTTGAAGAGGTGCTGTATCAAGTAACATTGATTGATTGATTGATTTTTTGATTGGTTGGTTGGTTGGTTGGTTGGTTGGTTGGTTGGTTGGTTGGTTGGTTGGTTGGTTGGTTGGTTGGTTGGTTGGTTGGTTGGTTGGTTGGTTGGTTGGTTGGTTGGTTGGTTGGTTGGTTGGTTGGTTGGTTGGTTGGTTGGTTGGTTGGTTGGTTGGTTGGTTGGTTGGTTGGTTGGTTGGTTGGTTGGTTTCGATTAGATTTGCTATTCATGTCATAAGATTAGATATGCAGTGGGAGTCATTAAAGTAGATTAGATTAGTGTATGAACTCATTACATTTGATCATCAATGTAAGTCATTTACTGTACTTTGGTGTTCTCTTTACCTGTAAGGACCTTCTTGTGATCCTCCACTCGCGGCCTCCTTGTTGTTCCGCGCATTCACTCTGCTATGGCCCAGTCGAAGATCTTTGCCTATGTTGGCCCTTCAGCTTGAAACTGTCTTCCACAGTTCTTGTGGAATTACTGACCCTCTCACCTTGCCGGTTTCGGAGACAATTTAAGACTTTCCTGTCCCCACACACAGACGCCCGTTGAGAGCGCTGCTGATTCTAGTGGTGCTCTATATAAATACTTGATTAGTGATTACATTACATTGAATTACATTAGCAATATATGTCATTATATTTGACTGAATTATGTTTTTTGTGAGCGCAGGGATGAAGCGTCTGGGTTCTGCTACATCAACGACGCTGTTCTGTGTATCTTGAAACTTCTGACAAAGTTCAGTCGCGTCCTTTACGTTGACCTTGACCTTCACCATGGCGACGGTATCTTGCGTTCTGGGATATTCATTCCATATTTGTTCATTTTTAATGCTTGTTTTTATCCAAGAATTATTTCATTTATTGCTTGATTGTTAAATATATGTGCTTCTGGTAATTATTTGTTCTAATGAATACTTATTTAATTTTAAATTTATTTTTATTCAAGCAGAAGAATTGGAAATTGAAGAATACTATGATGAACAGTCTTTTACCTACTGACTGCAAATAGTTTGAAACATTTACAGTTTATTAATGCATTACCTGCTGCTTAGCATTCATATTCTGTTGAATATTGTTCACTTGAGTATTTATGCGCTGCTTAATATTCGTGCTTTGTTGAATATTCATGTCCCGATTCATATCCGTGGCCAGTTGATTATGCATGTGCTGCTTAATATTCATAACCAGTTGAATATTCATGTTCTGCATAGTATCTGTGATCAGTTGAATATTCATGTCCTGCTTAATTTCCATGAGCTTTTGAATATTCATGTGCTATTTTTGCATTATATGTTAAGGTGTGGAGGATGCGTTCTGTGCCACTGGAAGAGTGATGACCGTCTCCTTCCACAAGAACAGCCCAGGGTTCTTTCCAGGTCATTATCATTATAATCATCGTCACAACAATCGTCTTCATTGTCATGTCATCATCACCATCATACTACTTAATTACTATTTAGCTGAGCAACGATGCAGAACAGTTATGGGCTGTCATGCATTAAATGCCTCTGCTCCTAAGGAATGGAATCGACTGCTACTCTCTCTCTTCGTTGCTCAAACTTACTTCATGAATTCCTTCAAAAAGTGGCTCAAAACTTATCGTTATTCAAACTTTACTGTGAAAACCACCCGATTACTACAAAACTAATACAGACGACTACTTTCTACAGATCTACGACCAGTACGAATTCATTTCAGCAAGATGCACAGTTATAATACTGATTGTCCTGACTATCAAGCAAGTTCAATATAATGACTTCCATTGTAGTTTTCTTTTCAGTTTTCTTCCTGAAACTGAGTACAAAGAGTTCATCTGAGGATAGATTTATATTCTTTAATAAAGTATATGAATTGTGTAATAGATGACAGCAGCCTTATTTATGTCATCTTTCACCATACAAGAGTTTTCTTGTCTTATAGGAAGTGGGTCGGTGAATGACTGTGGCCTGGGAAGGGGAAAGTATTATGCCATCAATGTACCACTCAAAGATGGAGTCAGCGACGAAACCTACACAAAGGTCTTCAACAGGTAGAGATGAATGAATATTCATGAGCATGCATATTCAGTTTCCTGTTGGAGATGGGGTTGTATTTGAATTACAATTACACAACACTTTTTAAGAACCTCAATCTTCTTTCTTCTTCTTCTCTCTTCCATCTGGTGTTTGCTGCTGACGATGAGATTTGTACTGAACGTCTTCATTTTTTTCTGTCTCTGATTGTATCCAGGGCTGTTCTCATATCAATGGCTGTTTCTGCAAGATCTTGTCTCATGTTTACCATCCATGTCTTTGTTTGCTTTCCTCCATGTTCCTTCCATGTTCCTTCCATGTTGCAATGCATTGACCTTGCTGGTAACTCTTAACGAACGAAAATATTTTATTGTAACCAAATCAAAACAAAATCATCAAGAGTGTACACATAATATTTAGTTGCTCAGTTGGGTTATAAAGGGAGGCCCGAAAGGATTACCTCCCGCTAACAGGGCCACCCACTGACGTATTTTGTTATATAAATTGTTGTGAGCTCTGACATAATAAACTCAAATGTGCAGCAAACAAAACACTTGTATAAAGTAACAACAGGAAATATTCAAGTTGCAGTCGTACATCTAAGTAATCTTAGCTAATTCTTTTTAGCCTAACTTAAAGAATCAATCTGCAAGGGGTGGATGATAATAAGCTTACTCAAATCAGATGAATGGACAATTCAGCAAATAATTTCTCTTGCCCTTGCCGGTAACTCTTATCTACCTTCTAGCTCTCTTTGCTGGGGTCTCTGTTCCACACTGGGTTTCCATTCAGTCCTCTGCCCGCGGACTTCTGGTGGTTCCCCGCATGTGCTCTGCCGCGACCCGATCCAGGAGCTTTGCCAACATGGGTCCCACCAGCTGGAACAGCCTAACTCTTTGGAAGGAGCTGCTCTCTCTCTCCCCTGCCGCCTCCTGTAAGCATTTGAAGACTTTCCTTTTTTCTTTTTGGCTTTATGTTGAGTCGTGAGCGCCTCTGATTTGATTGGCGCTATATTACATTATCGTCCATTTGTATTACACAGCCAAACCATGTCAGTCTTCTTTTTCTTAGCCTGTCAGCTACAGTATTTCCCTCTGTCCCAGCTCTATCCGGGTTACCTCATCATGAATCTTATCTCATCTGGTCCTTCTCGCTATTCTTCTTAGCCAGCCCTATCCACAACTAAGACACCAACATCAAATCTATGCATCAGTAATGGAGGAACAAAAGCCATGTACAGTTTTATTTTTCTTCTTAATTGTAATGGAATTTATGTTTTTCTGCAAATGTAGATTTATCTGTGTAGTCATACATAAATAGAACAGGAGATAGCTATGTATATATGCATGCATATATATATACATATATATATACATATATATATATATGCATATATCTATATGTGTATATGTATATATATATAGAGCTGATAGCTAGTGTTTGAATTAAATTCAACGGATGTATTGTATTGTAGTTAACTCATTCAGTTTTTTTTAGGCACTCGATCTCCTTATTGTACCTTACGTGTTAAGTCACTCGCATCTCATAATTTCTTTTATTGTTTGAGGACAATCAAGAGAACTTGTTTCTTATTACGGCAACTAGACAGCTTCTCTGTGGTTGGCCATGTGGCATGAAATGAGCTCCCATTATCAATGAAGTGATCGAGCAGTGCTTAAAGACGATCAATCGTACATTATGTAAGAGTGATATGGATGTGTTTTGGTGGGATCGATCGCGTCTCAGATCCATTTCCATTCTTCGTTTGTCAGGGTAATCGATATGGTGGCGGTCAAATTTCCGGCAGAGGTGATCGTCTGTCAGTGCGGGGCAGATGGGATGGCCGGCGACCCGGAAGCCAGCTACAATCTGACGCCCAGGTCGATGATCGAGTGTGTTGATCGGTTGCTGCAGCTGGATCGACCAATGGTTCTTCTTGGCGGAGGTTGGTCATGTATGATCCTAATGGGCTTCTTGGCTTAATAGAGGAATGCTTGATTACATTATGTTACTAGTTTATTTTACATTACATCACAAGTTTATTTTGTCTGTGGGTTCTGGAAATATCTGCAACCCAGATGTCCTTTGCTTTTTCCTCTGTTTGAATTTATTGTAAAGTATGAGTACCAAGTTTTGCAAGTTGAATTTTGCTGAGTCCGAGTTTAGAATATTTAAAAAGTCTTGTTCTCTTGATTTTTTAGTTTGACAATTTGCACAAGTTTTATGAATTTCTTTAATTTTGCCTTAGTTTACACTAGCACGTACTAATGGTAGCAGTATTTATGTGTTTTTATCTTGGTCGATTGTTGTTTTGTAACTTAAAAATTCCGATTTTCGTTTTCAAGACAAAAGATCAGATGGATTAAAACTCGAACCCATTGTTTGTCCGAGTCTGAGTTTATGCAGAGTACTACGAAACTCAGTCCGGCCTGAGTTTCTATCCACTTCAATGGCCTTTACCGTTGCCTCTCTCTCCACTTCGATGGTATAGTTTCTCTTGCCTCTCTCCACCCCGATGGTGCTGTTATCGTGGTATTGGTTGCTTATTGAGGTGCTTTTATTCCTAATAAACTTCAACGCCAGTTGAGTTTGTTTGGGCAGCACTTTGCGATGTGCTTATTATTAATTGATAACTTCTATAGCACCAGGATATGTTCCCTTTTTAGCTATGCTTAGTTTTTTACATAAACATACCTTCTTTACCCTCTTTTATTTAGCTTGGTTTGCGTAAAGTTTGTCACGGTTGGTATTGGTTGCGTAAAGTTTGTCACAGTTCATTTGACATCTTTCAACTCTTTTTCAAGTATGTTCCCGTCGACCTACAGAGCTGAAATTTTGTACACCTTTCAGGCTTGCACGACAATGCAATGTATCAAATTTTTACAGACGAAACTAAAAATTTGAGAGAAAAATGACAAACATGCAAAAAATTAGATATCATTTAACCACTCGAACGAGCTCCACTCCGGCAAGTTTACATCATCAATGATATGTAATAAAAAATCTCGTAAGTAAGTGGAACGATTGCCCCATCTATCATATAAAATGGGGTCCAGAAAAACCCATGCTTTTACTTTAACTTGTTATACTTTGCAGGTGGTTATAATTTCGTCAACACTGCTCGCTGTTGGACGTCCGTTACGGCCAGTCTCTTTGGTCTGACTCTGCAGAATGAAATTCCAGACAGAGATAAGGTGGGAAATAATGAAGACAGCAACTTAGTAATATACTAACATTGATGATGTTATTTATAGATAAGTGAAACCTTTTAATTCATTCACTCCTTATGAGAATGTGTATAGCACCTCTTCAAGGTGACTACTCAGAGGCTCTCCCAACCCCAGCTTTTCATTCCTCTCTTTCGATGAGAGAGGAATGCCTGAAGAGGGGTTCTAGGAAGGGAGCCGAGTGTGAAAGGGATCGAGGGGCCTACCGCTGAGAAGGCGCGGCTCTGCCTGGTGGAGGTGCAAGCACGAGGAACATAGATGAGACCCCAAGCACTAAGGTTTGGCTAGCAGGCATCACCAGACTAAGGCAGCTCTTGAGTTATTTTTTGCTGCTCTGATATGCTCGCTTCTGTGATAGACTCACTTCTGTCTCTATCTTCACTGCAATGGTCTTAACCCTTTACTTGTACATACATACATACACTCTGATATACAACACAATATATTAGGATATACTTTCCATGTGTAGATATCTTCACAGTTGTATTTTATTTGGTTTTGTAGTACTTTACGAAGTATGGACCTGACTACGAACTGAATGTTCCCGCAGGCAACATGCGAAACACGAACACTCCGAATTACATCAACAAACTTCTTTCAACTATTCAAGGTATTTAGAGATTGAGGCACTAAGTTGCGATGATGTCTACTCTGATGCTGGTGCTGTGGTAACGCTCAGTGCGTTTGGTTGATAGTGTTGCTGCTAAAGGAATCTGGTATACAGGCGAGATATCAGCCACGGTGGAATTCAAGGAGACAGAGAGACTGTCTGGGAGGAAACCAGTGTAAGAAGAGTTCAAATGTGGATCTGTTCAGGGCAATGGCTGCTGGTAAGGAAAATTAATGTGCAGGAGAACTTTGAAACGAGCCCAGTTAAAAGCCGTGATTGAAATTACCTTGTATTAACCTACCTTTCATGTGTGGCCACTTTTAGTACCTAAACTCAATGTTCGTTATGTTTACTTGTGTTTATGCTATTTGATTTTATAATCTGTACATAAATTACTTTATGTGTATTTGTCGAAGTTAATCATAAATATTTGTTATTGTATTTGCAGAGAACCTGAGTCACATCAGTTGATCATAGATTGTTGAAGTTGAAAGGCAGATGATTTGGCAAAGTTTCGTTGAACGTTTCTGAGTGTCTGCCAAGTGCTTCCGTTAATTAACAGCCATGTTGTGTTCTTTTGCACTGTGGAAATGTGACGTTCGTGTGAATTCAATCAACACAGCGATATTTCAGTACTATTTAATTCCCAATTTTAATTCTAAGGATCAAATTTCAGTTCTAATTCTATTTGAGTTATCGATTCTGAAAATTATTCCTATGTCGATTCGCTGCCGCATGTTTTCGTTATCAAAATCATTCCTCCTTTTTGTTAATGAAAGTTAAGGATTTTATTTCTAATTAGTATTTCCTTTAACGATAATATCACAGACTCGACATGTTTGTAATTAAAATTTTATATTTATATTTTGTATTCTATCTATATATTTCTATAGATAAAAAAAATATATATATATATAAAAAAAATAGCACCTCTTGCATCACACATCAATCAGAGACTACATGATGTTGACTAATGTACTAATGTACAGGCCTAATTGTAATTTTGTACCCTCTTTTCTTTAACTTGGCTTGTGTAAAGTTTGTCATGGTTGGTAATCTTTCAACTCTTTCAGTTATGTTCCCATCGACCTACAGAGCTGAAATTTTGCACACATTTCAGGTCTGCATGACAATGCAGTGTATCACATTTTTATGGACATAACTCAAAAATTGAGAACTCAAAAATTTAGAAGTAAGTGATAAAAATTTAATATTGTTAAACTACTCGAGCGAGTCCTCCTTGATGAGCTCCACTCCAGCAAGTTTACGTCATAAATGATATGTAATCAAAAATCTATTAAGGAAATGGAACGATTGCGCCATCTACCAGATAAAAGAGGGTCCCGAAAACCCATATTTTTGCTTTAACTTGTATTTAACAATGGTGTTTACAGTTACCACTACTTATTGGACTTTTACGGCATTGATTTGGTTTTAAGCAACGACAATTAATGTGCTGGTACATACTTAAACCATCGCAATGCTGACGTATGTCATCACATTAGCTTACATACTTATTGTTTTATGTTGCATAAATTGGTGATGTCATTCGTCTCAGCAGTTGACCCTATGAGAAGGGATTGGTGACCTCCGTTTTGTTGGAGAGAGTTATGCCTCTGTATACATGTACTAAGTATATAGATTAAGGTTGTCTCAGTACTGTTTTATTATAATACATTTTGATTTTGCCCTACTTTATTTGATGTGTTCTTATACCTTCGATAATGGAAAGAAGTTTGATAGTGTAATTCGATGTGCTTGCATTGTTTTACTAATTATTCATAAAACATTGCTCACATCAGTGGCCATTCATTCAGTTGCACTCCCAGTGTGGAAACCCAGATAGTAGAAAATGGTTTCGAGAAGGATGAAGGAAGAGACTGTGGCGGTTTTCACCGGCGCACCCGAGTGGGGCATTTTGTGCTCCCAGTGGGAGCAATTTGTCCTCCCTATGGGAGCAGTTTGTGCTCCGTCTGGAAGCTATTTAAGGGACGACAGCAGTCATTAGGCAGTCGCAATCAGTATGAGTCAGTCAGAGGCAGTCAGTGAAAGCAGTAGAGGTAGTTGGTGGTTGTTGGACGATAATTGAAACATTTGAGCTCGATTCGACAATGACAGTTTCGATCTATTTTGATTGTATTTCACGAGTTTAATGTTGGCTGCTGCCTATAGTTTGTATTAAAAGAATATTCGTCAAACAACGAGTGATTCTGTCTCTAGGCTAGTGACTTTCGAATTAGTAGCAGTCGTCAAATCCTGCGCCAGACCGGGCAGGTCTTACTCAGCGGATAGTCAAGAAGAAGGGAGAACCTCAGACTCGGCCTTCCGAGGTACCAGGAGAAGACGGGGAGGAACTCAGAGTTTTCCCTGGGCGTTAGCCCCAACTGCTGCTGACACGTGAACACCCGGTGCTGGACCTAAGAGGGGGTTCGCCATAAATTTTGCTATGCAGAAGCGAGGTGAATCGAGGTCCGCCACAAAGAGAAACTGCCAACACTCTGGAAAAGAGCGAGAAGCTTCAGAAAGTGATCCCTGAGGTATTTCGGAGTAATACCGTATTTGAACTTAATGGACAAGAACTTTAAATTGAATGCCAGCTGGGAGAGGAACTTGAGCCAGTGCAATTGAGGTGTGGTAGAATTTATGAATTCAAGCAATCAATCTGTCGATAGCTTTGAGAACTGACTGGATAGGACAGTGATTCTCAACCTGTGGGTCGCGACCCTCAAATGGGTCGCAAAGGATATCCAAGTGGGTCGCAAACTTTTCTTTAAAATCGCATTTTTACCACTGAAAAATATTGTCACGTGAATGTAATGCGCTATATTTTCTATAGATCGTTGCATTGTCAGTGTTGCTGCCATTTGAAACTACCCATACATCTGTGAGACCGGCTGTTCAGCTATGATTACACTCAAGACTAAACACTTATAGGAATAGGTTCTGTGTAAATAATGACTTAAGTTTGTGTCTAACCAACATCAGCCCACGTATTGAATTAGGCTACTCAGAGTCTATGTGTCAAGTTGTGTCGATAGGGTAGAGTGACGACTGTCGAAAACGATCCGCAGAGATGGATACCATGTCGATGATTAGTCCCTCTATGGCGGAAGATGACGCAAGTCGAATTCGTCGAATTGCAAGGAGGACGTTGAATAGACTTTTCTTTGCTATTGGCTTTCAGGAAGCGGTTTAGATGTTTGGAAGATACAATCACGTTTATGAATCTGACAGAGACGGAATAGTCATAATTGCTCCGTCTGGAATAAGCTTAAACTTCAACCAGAGTTACGCCAATTATCTGATCCACTCTTCGAACTCGCCGCAACCTGTCACTGCTAGTTATCGGTTCACAAAACTGAACACTTTCTCGGTCATCAGTTCGTTTATGCTGTGTAAGCATTTTTCTAATTGTTTCATCTATGTCGAATCAGTAATTGTTAATTTATTTCGAAGAGAGCTGTTATTCTAATCAACTCTGAAGTATTTCTAATATTTTAAATTTTGTATGCTTTGAATTGTGCTTTTAATTGATTACGCCTGTACAGCATGCACCTGAAACCGTTTCTTATGTGATCCGAAGATATCTAGACCTTCCGAACTTCGTTAGGGTTGAGTGACTGAGAAATGTAAGGTAAAGTATGATGATAAGGTAAAGCAATGTGTCGTGAATGTAAAGTACTGTAAAATAATAACGTTCTGCCTGACCCCATTGAATGAAAAAAAATCAAAATACAAACAATAATAACACGTCAACCTGATTTTTCTATGAATTTTTAGTGTCAACTTCGATTTCACTCTAATCTTCTATTTACTAATCTTTTGATATTGTACTTTGTAACACACGGTCGGGATATGACCCATTCATATATTACGTACGCAAAAAATCGTATTTTCGGACCCCTCTCCATTGTGTGGACCCCATACGTACGTTACATTTGAGCTCAACCACCTTACAAAGTTTAAATATAGTTATAGGCGTCTATAAGACTTTGGTTTTACCGTCGGTTATCTAATTTTTAAGCATCACGTTTCATTGATTTTCTTAGCGGCAGTTGCTAAGTGCAGGACTAATAATCTTCTATTCAGAAAACTATAGGATAATCATAGGCCTATTGTCCCGTGCGAGGACTGCTATCTGACAGCGCCATGCTTTTTCACTGCTGGTCCGGTGACCTGGAATGGCCTTCCAGTAGCATTGCGTCTCACACCTATAGGTCAATCTGCTCTGCTTTTCTCTGACCTTAAGACTGTCCTGTTTGACCGTGGTTGAGCTGGGAGCACTTCTGAGTAGAATACCTTGAAGGGGCACTATATAAAACTGCTGTAATAATAATAATAATAATAATAATAATAATAACATAGGCTTAGGTCTACATGGTTATGAATACATGTGGGCGTCGCAATTAGCCAGTTAGACCGCTCCTCCGCCATACGCACCCCTTAGGGTTGGGCGATTAGTGAATTTTACTAATCACGATTAGTTACCGCTAATTGATTGATTAGTTCGATTAGTGTGATTAGCTCCATTAGTAATATCGCAACTCGTGATATTGACTCACTTCCCCTTTATAAAGTAGTCTGCGCAGAATAATCATGGAAGTAGCTTTGCATATTATTTATGATGCGGATGACAATAATTATTTGTCTGCGTTTCAGTACTATTTTGCACATTAGATGAATCGTGTTATGGCTCCATAGATGGCTGCTGACACTTTCCCCGTGTGCTGTTCTCGCCTATTGCGAGCCATTAAAGTGAGTGGTGGAAATGTCTCGTAGAGGCAGGCTGCGTTCCCACGGTGAAGAACCACAGAGATCCATGATAGACAGACCTTTTGATATGTTTCAATGCAAACATGTAGTTTGACCATTTCCGGTTTCATTTTATATATATATATATATATATACATGTATAATTATTAGGCTTATCTAATCGTACTAATCGAACAATCGATTATTAAAACTCAATAAATCGATTAGTTTGCCCAAGCCTAGCACCCTCTACGCAAAATCGCCGAAATCTGAAAACCCACTCCTCCCTCATTGCGTACGTAATATGTGGATGGACCCATAGGCAATTTGAAATATTTCTATTCAATTTCGAGTCCTACGAGATCACTGCAAGCGCCCTCGTGAGGTTCTTGTAGGGCGCTATATAAATGTTCATATACATACATAAATACATACATACATACATAGATACATATATACATACATACATACATACATACATACATACATACATACATACATACATACATACATACATAAATACATACATACATACATAAATACATATATACATACATACATACATACATACATACATACATACATAAATACATACATACATAAATACATACATACATAAATACATACATACATAAATACATACATACATACATAAATACATATATACATACATACATACATACATAAATACATACATACATACATACATAAATACATACATACATACATACATAAATACATATATACATACATACATACATAAATACATACATACATAAATACATACATACATACATAAATACATACATACATACATACATACATACATACATACATAGATACATAGATACATATATACATACATACATAAATACATACATACATACATACATACATAAATACATACATACATACATACATAAATACATACATACATACATACATACATACATAAATAGATACATACATAAATACATACATACATAAATACATACATACATACATACATACATAAATACATACATACATACATACATAAATACATACATTCATAAATACATAAATACATACATACATACATACATAAATACATACATACATACATACATACATACATACATAAATACATACATACATACATACATACTGCAACCTTGCTTGCTTTTCTGATGGAGTCAAACAAGGAGACTGTCCCTTACTGTAGATCTTTGACGCTATAATTGCCAGATATGTGTGTACCAGAACTACCAGATATTCGCCAATCAGCTAGCCATAGGGCTTAGCGAAGATAAGGTATTATTTGATACCAGCTTCCATGGCGATTCGATGCGCTTGTAACTTAGTAAGACTGGTATAATTCTCGAATTAATTATCAAGCAATCGGTCAAACTGAAGGGAAATTAGTGCATGAATATTTTCTGGCCATAATAATATGCCAATCTATAAGATTTAAATTGAAATTATAAACGAATCTTATCCCCCAAAACTGATATATGCGTATTTTACAAACTTTTTACAGATCACGTATATTTACTGTCTTGGACTTATTGTCTCGGTCTTGGTACCTCACTGTCTCGGTCTCGTCTTGGTTTCGAAGTTCTAAGTCGTGCATACAATTCTGTTTTAAAGCGAATCGAAAACGCTCGATATTTTAATGAAAGCAACAATAATATTTCAGTACACTCCAGTTTACCACATGGCTGATGATGGCTGCCATCATCACCATCGCGTTCACCGTCACGTTATCATCAACTACATCACGAGTCATGACTCATGACCATGTACCGATCGAAAGCTCACTTCGCCTCATTATGCGACGCCTTGCTCTCGATGGATGATTGGGCAACGGGTCAACTTGGTTTCCTCCAGAACGAACTGATGAGTGCTGAGAACAGAACACTTCCTTAATTCTTAATGATGGTTAGTTGCAGTTTAAAGACATTGTGCGATGACATCGATCACCAGCGACGCCCTCCTCATTTATCCGTGCTTGGGACTGGCATTGTTAGGATGCAAACAGTGTCGGAGTTAACTACCCAATAGACGATGGATATATATATATATATATACATAGATATATATATATATATGTATGCAAGTGCAATACGCCTTCATATATATATATAATTATATACATAAATATAATATAAAAATATATATATGCTGTTCATATGCAGTAAATACATGTATATCTACGAGAGGTTTCGAAAAGTGGGGGCATAATTTCAAAAATATTCTAAAATAATTTCAAAAATGTTTTGCCTCTACTTTTTAAATTTTGCCCCCCAGAAATTAGAGAAATGGGGGACGCAAATTATCTTAACAAAAGTCATCTTAAAAGGCCATTGTAGAAACATATAAAAGAACCGATTTGGGGGTCACATAGGGCACTGAGCACTAAAGCTGGGGAGGGCTTTGCTCCCTAGTTTTGAAACTGGGGGGTCGATGCCCCCTCTGCCACCCGCTTGTTACACCCCTGATATCTACTATGTTATGACCACATAATTATGTCAATATACCTACCTATAACACAAACCCATAATTATACATACAAACATACATACTGCATACATACACACACATTAATAATATGCATATTCATGATGATTACATTTACTTTACACACATGCATTCATAATACATGCATAGCCTACGAGCATACATACAATAGTAAATAAACAATGCAGACATTTCTGCGTACATATACCTACGCACGAACATTTGTATGAGACCATTACATGTACATGAGGAATAAATTCCTTCAGACATCCTTCAGCGAGTCACTCTTCGCGCAACCATCGCCACCTAGCGGTCAAACGCTAAATTAACTCCCGCCAAAACGCCGACACATGAAACCATTATCGGGTCACTTAACCGCGTCTGCAGCTCTGCAAGGCTTCGTGCTAATTCTATGTTTTAATTGACATTTGCGCTATATAAATAGATCCCACGCTTGCGTAAATATTTGTTCAGTGAGCAAACGCTTGATTTGAGGTTTCTGCTGCACGTCACACGTATAAATAGCGGCGACATACCATATAAGCGCAGCACTGAGCTATCATAATAACGTGAGGCGCTCTCGGGCACTGATATCGCATAGCGCGGAGTCTTAAAAACGTCATTAGACACAGGGAGGTTGGCCGCAATGCGTCGCTTGTGGAGTCTACTTTTTCTAGCGGCTTTCTTTGCGTTTTCTGACAAAGGTAAAATTACTTTTGAATAATAGTAAACAATTTGTAACCTGTTGATTCTTGATCGGGAGCGGAATCTGAGCTTACCTGCCTTAATTATAGTTTCGTTTATTGAATCAACTTGTTGTCAAAACGCAACAAATTACATTTGATAGCATTAACATGATATGACGGCATTGGTTGCAGTTATAATAATGTCATGGTTGGTCATGACTTTAGATTTAAAAGGAGAGGAAACCGGGGCTAAGAGTCGTACGTGGGTCAGAGGACTTATCAATAAACTTTTGTAAACATTAGCATTTAATGCATAAGCTTTAAACAAGCGTCTGTAAGCAAGTTAATTTCTTGGTCGCTGTAGGAACTCGGAGTTTGATTTCTGATAGATAGGGATCACGCATAGATAGGTCTACCGTCCGTACGTCTATATTTTTAAAGCACATTACATCCATATTGGATCTGTTAATATGATATAGTCCATTCTGTTGGTGCAGTTTTATGCTAATATTCACTCTTCAAATTTAGTAATCTGATCTGAATTTATAACGGATGGTTTTTGGTGCGCCTTCCATTGATACTTGTGTCATAGGAATTTATTCCAAGCGGAATAAAGGTCACTTATTATTATTATATTATTATAACTATTTATTTGTTTATTTATTATTATTTAATCTGATCCCTCTGGTGATTATAAACTTGTCCAGAGACAGAGCAGGGGCATCTGGAACGGTTACATCTCCTATGATTCAGGAATAATTAAAGTAACGGAACTGCGACGGTGTTGAGGCGCTAGGTAATCATTATATTTGAGAGCCGCTGAAACAAATAGCTAGCTTCTTGAGTGTCTCAGAATTAAAGTCAGATTGTGGCGAAGGTAAGATATTACTACTTTTTAATAGCAAAGATATATAGTCTCTCAGGCTCCACGAAACTAAATAAATAAGTTTACAACAAATATTGTCAGTCTTGATTGAAGACATGTTGAATATAATCGAATACTGCAGAGGAAAATCTGTTTTCGAATCAAATATCGAACGTCATTATAATTCCACATCACCGAAGGCTAGACATCCGAGCATGACTAGACCTAATTTTTTTAAACCTGTAGGATCATGTGCCTCATGTGAAATCATAATAATATTAGAAATAACAAGAATATATTTCAGCTTAATTAAATGAAATCAGACTCCAACTAGAGCTACTTTATTACTTTTCAGTTTTCACCGATGTGTAGGTCTAAATATAGATTTGTCCCACGAGCAGTCCTAGCGCAATCATTTTCATAGAGGGATCACCACAAAGGGCTTAAACATATCTTGTCAGATGACACTATGATGGCGCTATAAAATGTTCGGTTAGACAACATTGACAAGCGGCCTACATTTCATTGACATGGAATACATTGCAGGCCCCTATTTTGATTCGCCATGACGTGTAAAGTGCATCAAAGATCGTGTTTATATTTTTGAAACTTTCATGTTTAAATATTTCTGTTTGATTATAAGAGTAGTAAATTCGTCGTTAGTTTTATTGACCTTCACTACTACATCATTCTGGATACGAACTGGTTAGGAAACACGCTATATTTGACTTAATGGCGCAAAAGATGCTACTGTCGTCAAACTGAAACCACTAATAATAGATAGGGCCTCCAATTAGGGCGCACAATTGTTCATTTACCATATAATACAAATATAGGCCAACACAAAATTGCAATTAATAATGACGTTCAATGCGTTTGTATGTTCTTCTAGGTCATTTTATCGAAGCGAAAGTCAGGTAAGCAATCCATTGTTTAGATAATAATAATGTTGGCAAACTTGACAGTTACACAGAGCTGAAATGGTACGATCTGGTTCGCACTTTACCCCGGGTCTATTTTCCAGACGGTCTTGTTAAGAGAGTGTGACGGCAGTTCCCTTATCGAATCCGTATTGCCCATCAATCGATCCACAGAAACTGGGTCTCTTGAGCTATAGGCCTATAGCCGGGACGTCATTCCAGTTCTTCAGAGGGGACTTTTTCCTTGACTCATCCCCAGTCTGGGCTTGTCAAGTGCCACGCAAGTGAAACCCTACTCACCTCCATCAACAATAGACTTGCTTCTGTCATCTCGTCATCTCTGTCTCCTTACTCGGTTCAGCAGCTTGAGATACCATTGGTCACAAAATCTTACTACAACATTCAATATGGTTCAGTTTTACATACACTTCTATCCCTCTTCCCGTACTTACTCTGTTAAAACTCCGGAATCCTCGTCACAATCATGTCCTCTCACCTGGTGTGGTCTCCAGTATCTCTCCATACGTGTCATACTTCTCGGTCAATATCCACGAACAAAACAGCAAGTGATTTGAAACATTGTTCCTGTCCTAGAATTGCATTACTCTATTGTATATACCTGATTGTTTACAAAGCGTTTCTCTGATCATTTACAAAGCGTTTCTCACAGCATTAGACTTTAGAATGGACCCAAGTACTATGTATACAGGGCGTAAACATTAGAAAGAAGGAAGCTCTTAAGCTGAAAGATAGATGCTGACAAGCAACCAAAGAAGACGACAGGTCACATTTCAGTAGAGTTGAATATGTAGAAAAAACTGATCGTGCGGATTTGTGCCTATTAATGTGTGGTGGAATTAATGGAAGGCCTACGTACTGCAGTTCAAGGAGAAGGAATGGGGCCAACAATTCAGCAAACATATTTGCAACAGTAAACGCGCTTATTTCTGCACGTCGCCTCTGTTTATTAATAAATCTTATTTCCCATAACAATAACAGCCTACATGTCTTTTTTAAAGTAACCTAATAGCATATATCTTTGCGGCCGTGGTCAGATAATGATCGTTTAATGCGGCCGAAAAGGTTGCGCACCCTGCATGCATACAACACTCAATTATTTTTCTCTTTTCCCCAGACAGTTTAACTCCCTAGAGATCATCTTCCTAACCCAAACCTCCTCCTGGATGATATAAAATCCTCTGTGTCTGAATCCGTTCAAAACCGAATCCACAGAGCTAACAGGCCTTCATGACAAGCAACAGAAAATTTCGGATCACCCTCTCTCCCTAGACATCAATCCACCCATACAGTAACTACTTATCCCAAGTACTCCAATACTGCACACTGTACCGCGCCTCTGGAATGATCTCCCCAACTGAATTCCGCAAATTGTTTCGACTCCTCCATCATCATTGCTGCCAATCACCCACCATCAACTCCGTCAAAACCACCTGTACTTAAAACTTAAGTGTCATCTATTCAAGAATTCATGCGATCACTTAAGGAAACTTTCTGATCTATCCTACGAACGTCATTTAAGGTTTTTACAGAGGGGGGGGGGCAAGCAAGAATGTTTTGGGCCGCGGTTGTGAGGGGATTAAAAATGATTTGCCAAGCAAGCATTTTTGTGGTGACGGGGGGGGGGGGGGCTTCCTTCTTGCTTCTTGTTTTAAATTTGTTTTGGTTTGGTTTTTGCGTTTTCAGTGGTACCAAAAAATTCGATTTGTTAAATCTTGTATCGGCAAAAACGTTGATACAGTTTAAAAAAAGATGACATTATTCAATTATAGGCACCTGTGATATGATATAATGTTAATATATGAAATTCAATTAGATGTATTATAAATATGGCTATTAAATTATGACCTTGTATGGAAATTTGCAAGGCACTATAATCTAAATCAGGACATTCAGAGGGGAAAATGTCCCTGCCCCTCCCCCAAATGACGTCCCTGTTAATAATTGTATGCAAACTAGTTATAAATTGTCGAATTTCATTCACGCTGTAATGTTCACATTCATAAACTGTGTTTTTAACATATTTCTTGACTAAATTCATTTAATATTTTCCAGCACATTTCCCGAATCACAACCACTTGCGTGTGAAGGAGTACACTGCAGCCAGCAAAGTTTGCTGCGAAACTACAATCAACAGTGGCTGCGGGTCTTCGATCCAACATGTCGAAATGGAAGATGGTGTGAAAACGGTATCGACGGACTCTTACTCGAATCGGAAGCGACCAACAAAAGATCAACTAGTTTCACAGAATTTCACCTAATTGGTTCGATCAACTGCCCCGTTCTTGCTACGGAATTAGGCTTCCATTTCAAGTCGTGCGATCGGAGTTTCTGTGAAATCCGCCATCTTGGACACAACGCTGTTCCTATTGATGCTGTTATGTCGTCATCCTGTCCGGCGGTCGTCTGCAGTGACGTCACTGGGGCGGAGTCAAAGCGTCGGTGTATTTTAGAGAAATGTTGTGGGACAGAAACTGAGGAACAGTCCCTTATGTCAAGACCTGTTCCGACCAAACGAGGTCCTCTTTCGCAATGTATAGAAAGCCATTGCTCGTCATATGCTGATCAGGCGCAGAGAAGCATATGTATATACGTCAACTGTCATCGCCCCAATTTTTATAGGCACCCGTGATATGATATAATGTTAATATATGAAATTCAATGAGATGTATTATTAAATCCAGCTACAAGTGTCGAAGTATCAGATTAGAATTAGCTATGGAGAAATTATGGGCCTATATAATTATAAAGCCGAGAACAAATCTAAGCTCCAAGCAAACCTACACATGTAGGCCTTAAGCATGAGTAGGTTATGGCTGTTGGGTAGGCCTATACGCTACCTCAATTCAGAGGCAAGCAGATATGTTTCAGAGTATCTATAATCACGAACTCCTACCTCCCACTCCGTTCCTTATCCATTCACCAATTAAGAAATAGAGCACACAACTCAATATTTTTAAAATCTCCCACCCAAAGACAACTCTCAATTTATTCCCGGATCATTATATAATAATAATCATTAATTTGTTTTTCAATTCTAGCTATTTTTATTATCCCCGTGTTTCTGGATTTTTGTCAGATTATTTTCTTTCTAAATAAACGAATACACCAACAAGGAATAATTATTGGACAACACTTTGGCTTATATTCGGATAACCTATACATCGATAAGGGAGATTATATATTTATGCCTCGACCATGTCGCCATATTGCTGCTTTCGACACTGTCGACCGCCAGTTACTAGCTGTTATTCCAGGTTCAGTAAAGTGTCTGTGTCTCTGGTACTGCCTTCAACTGGCTGGCTTCTTACAGTATCATACTTTTTCTATCAGTCTCAGCAAGTAGGTACTTAAAGGCCAAGTTTTTAGGGCGTGGCCTAATGAATACCTGCCGCCTGCTGGCTGCCAATCAGATCTCTCCAAAGCATCCCATCCGCCTAGGGTACAATTTAACCAAATGGACCGCTGTGGTCAGTCTCTCTTAATAGGCTCAAATGGGTCAAGTAGACAGCTGAGGGAAATGCACTGGAAATAACAATTGAAACAATGGTCTCGCTTCATAGTCCTTATAATTATATGCATCTACACACCTGTACTTGATATGCCACTCATATGCCTTCGTGCCTGCATTCGTGTGTGTGTGCGTGTGTGTGTGCGTGCGCAGCTTTTGCCAGTACGGCCATCTTGCAAGCTGCTAGTGGACAGCCGCCCGTCAAACGTGTGAAAAGTGCAACCAAACCCATGCGGGAAGTTTGCTGCAGTGTTGTAAATCGCGACTTCACGGGATGAAGCCATGAGCCAAATCTTGGCGATTGCCTGTGGTCACTGTTGTTTGCGTGTGTTTCTCTGTGAGCTGATCCGCACACACACGCACACATACGCTGTTTATATTTATATCTCTGAGCTGAAGGACGACCTGTGAATTTCTATCTCACAGTTTTGTCTTAGCATTCACTCATTATAGTAAGCGCCTTTTCACCAGCTATATTTATTTCATATGGTTTTCAGGGACGCGTTGAGAATAGGGCACACAACCCTGAGTTGCAAGACTGAGACATTGTGACATAATGTAAATAGATGACTAATTGTAATGCCATTCAATGCAATGAATCTATGTATATATACATATATGTGTATGTATATATATACATATATACGC
The DNA here is from genome assembly GCA_959347315.1 of Bimastos eiseni. NCBI lineage: Eukaryota > Metazoa > Annelida > Clitellata > Crassiclitellata > Lumbricidae > Bimastos > Bimastos eiseni. Next base: position 18,793,332 of record OY365822.1, read on the forward strand.
ACACTTATATATACATGCAGCATTTGATAGCATTCATCCAGTATTCTTTTCAGTCTATTTCTCAATTACACTCGCATCGGTCATCATCACGTAAAATCCGCCTGAATTCAAGCCCTTGTGAATCATAATGTGAGGATGAAAAGAATATTGGATGAGTCATATGCAACGTTCGGAGAAGCAATGCATTTGGTGAAGATCCTGTCTAGGTTGTAGAAAGGAGGATCAGCAGCTCAGGTTTCGGTGAATGAAAAATCAAGGAAGAGGGTTGACTTGTTCGCGTACAACTGTTAGGTCTAATGAGATACTAAGCACTTAGTTCTTCCTTTGCAGGTCAACACATCGGTCAGCGCAGTTCCTCCAGTTGTCTCTCTTGCGCGCGGGTGCATTTATGATTGATGCTATACAGGTCGAAATGCTTCCCTTCCCCTCTGCTTTTATGTGATATGCATAGCAATATTTATGCATGTGCGTGCTTGTGTCTGTATATATATATATTATTTATAATGGCCCATGCGGTGAGATAGAAATTCACAGGTAGTCCTTCAGCTCAGAGATACAAATATAAACAGCGTGTGTGTGTGTGCGCAGCTTTAGCCAGTACGACCATCTTGCAAGCTGCTTGTGGACAGCCTCCCGTCGAACGTGGGCTGATATCCTGTATGCGTCCTATTGGGCTTTGGCTGATGGCTTTATATATATATATATATATTATAAGTAGATGTATGTAGAGAGACAGACAGACAGAGAACGGCCCAGATGCATGCAGGCATTTCAATTGAAAGAAATTGACCAGCGGTGGACTTGAACATGGCACTTCTTGACTGTAGCCCCACGCAATGAGTTCAGGTTTGATTGACAAGCAGCTTTCCAAGCGGATTCCCGTCGACAGCTGACAGATGGCATGGATGCTCAGAGTCTCAGCTATCATTGGTCGCAGGTGGGTGGGGTACAGAGCAGTTTATCGACAAACTGCCCGCCCAGAAACCTTCGTCTTTAATTGACACTGCTCGGACTCTTTAGGCACTGCTGGTGTCCCACACTGCCCACAGCGATCTGTTCTCTGCCGTATGCCCCTATTATTATCCCCCGTCCCTTTACCCGTCAATAGCCGCAATATCCAAACTCTTTGGAATCCAGTTGGCAGTTACTGCACTATGGAGCTGAAACCTGGCTCTATAGCCTACCTTGTTCTGTCACCAAAGGATCGGTCTGGCATACTTTGAGCAGGGTGTCAATCCCCTCTGAGTGTTGGAGGCAAACCTCCCCGGTCCCAAGTGTCAGGAAGGCAAGATATTCCCCCTAAGACTAAGAAATTATCCCCCTACCTGAAATTGGAAGCATTTGACTACGAGCCTCCTAACTGGACACCTCTGACTTTGAGTAAGGCCTACCTCACTTCAGTTATCGTTCTGCTTCAACGGTCTGTGTAATCAACAACTGTCATCTCCCCAATTTCTAAATACAGCAACAATTGCCGCAGTGTCAGATTTGACAGCCGAGCATTAGCCGAGGAACAATTGCATATAACGATCACTGATATCTGATCAATCAGGCATTCGTGTTTAGCTCTAATGACAACCCTCTTTTCCTTCACATTCCAGTGATGATCTTGGTGACAGTTGTTCTGTAATCAAAAACCGTAACCACTGGGGTTACTATGGAGAGTAGACCTAATCCTACATTCCAATCCCACAATACACACTTCCGCAGATCATATTTCTATCATATCAGAGCAATATAGGCCTACGTCACATGTCTGCCCTAGACAAGGAACTGTCACTGCCAGATCTCGTCTCAATTGTCTCAACTCTGTAGTGTAGACCATTAGTTGAGTTCCTGTAGAATTAGAGAAAGATAGATCTAAGATCGACCTACAAGTATCATGCGTAGGCCTATACATGTATAGTAACGTATAGAACCCTCACAACACACATCCCTGCCTACCTTCAACCATGCACTACTCAAAAAATGCGTTTCTCAATATAGATGAACAATTAGCACAATAGCAGAAGTACGGTATACGATAGAACGTCACTTCATTTGCCGAATTATGTACAAAGCAGCACACTACATATCATACAAATGGCTAATAATGTCATAAAAAAATTGCAAGCAGGAAGATTTGTTTTGCATCAGATAAATATCATATGTTTTTTCGTTCAATCTATTTTAGTTTCGTTTCAGTTTTCATTGCCACAGACTTCGAGTTAGTTTGTTTCCGGTGTCTGCATATCTAAGTTTTAGTTTTCGGTGACGAAAATGTTCTATTTTCGTTAACTGCCATTTTCGTTTTCGTTGACGAAAAACCACCATTGGCGACTCTATGAATATTCTAGAGTCAACGACAATAATTGGCGTTGCAAAATCCGCCCAACGACGTTTACTTTTTTCATCGGCAGACTGCTATGATCGACAATAAAAATTGCATAATTAATATTAATGGACAGCCGCCATCTAAATTTACCAGCATCTGGACTTGTTGCCATCAAATAGACAGGCTGACAAAACTCCGTCAGTCACACGCATGCGGTGACGAACTATTTTAATAATTCAGAGGGGATTAGAGAATACTCCCACAAAGCGTACTAGCACTACAAAACTGACAGACCAAATCAGGCTGCCAAAAAGGTCTTGAATAATTGAGCTAAAACTATCACAATCGTATACGAAGCTGCTTTGAAACTGAAGCTGATCGGGGAAATGCGATCACCAAAAAATGGGTAAAATTGCATGCATTACGTTATTAAAATACTTTTAATACATGGTTTTTCAGTACCTAGCAAAGTTCATCGAGTTCATCTGGCTAGACCGGTTCCAAGCTCCATAGTAGCCTACCTTCTCCTCCTCTCTACTCTCTCCCCTATGTACCTCTAGCTGTTCGGCTTCTTATGATTCATTCTTGACTAAAAACTTTCCCTCAAACAGCTGCCATCACTAGGTAGTGATTGTTTAATGACTTTCATCTCATGATAATCTGATGGCTTTGCTCTACCCAGTAGTTTTAACACAGACTAAACGTCTTATGAACCACTATAAACCCTTGTTATGTTCTGTTTCACAACTGACACGACTGGACTACTGCAATTCGGTATATTATAAATCAGGCTGCAATTTTGACAATCTTACAGAGACCACATCGCACCTGCTCTTCGTTAACTATAAGCTATTTCCGGTCTGTGAGCGAATCCGCTTCAAGCTGGCACTCATCATTCACACAGCACACACGACTTGACTCCCTGGATTTCGACCCGGCACCGAAAGGAAACGAGAGTATTGGCTATTGTAGACTTGATTTGGCATAGCGCCGGTGAATAAGCTGGTTCCTCTGACGTGGCTTTTGTGGGCGCCGAGAAATTTTCGAGGATTTACATTACATTACACATAGAGCATCCGCTGTCCTATGATTGGACCGATTAGTACGTGTTTCTATATATCATCGTCGAGGAAAATTTCTTGCTGTCCTGCCTCTGGAGGGCACATGGACGGGCGCGCGATCGCATGTGGCATTGTGTAGGCCACATCGATCGCGAACATGGCTCGTATTGCCAATGATGACCTTGATAACCTCAGTACCCAATAGACCCCAGGAACACTCGGCCATGTATGCCACTGTCATCACGAAATATAGGAAACCCCAGTTCTGGGATCTTTCAGAGCTATTCCACCCTTGGAACATCCGGGAAATACCATAACAAAAAACTTATTTGGTATTAGATGGGATTCTGTCACTGGATCTATACAACATAACCAGAAGTTTGACAGTTTAACTTTACCACTTAACAGCATCAGTCAACTGATGCCGAGAACATTCTAATAAATACACGTTGTTAAGAAATGTACCATGTATTAAAATAGGAAAATGAATGAGGTATCGGTAACCATGCCGGCACGTCATATGGGCCCTAAATTGGTCCCATCTGAGTGTTATATGGGGCTCTCATTGGGTCCCATCTTGACCCAAAATGGGTCTCCTCTGGGCCTAAAAATGGTCGAATCCTGGCATGCTGATAATATCAGAACCAAAACTATACATCTTTAATAACTGATTTGTGAGCATTGTTTGACCACACGAGAAAATATTCCCTCCCACTACACAAAAATTCTGAGATGGCTAAAAATGCCATCTGGATAAGATTTTTTGTTACCTATGAATAGCAATAAAAGCAGCAATAATCACAAAAGTTATAGCACTACTTTATCCAGAACATCGGTTTAAGTACCAAGCAATGAAATGCAGTTTGGGTAAAATAATTTTTAAAAAAAATTACAATAATAATTCTATTAAAAATCGGAAAACAGTGATTATCAGCTATTTCAGAATAATGCACTATAAACTATTTCAAATGCAGAGGAATTCTTTCCACCTCAGTTAAAAAATAATACCAACATAATAATAAAAATTATTATAATACACAATACTAATAATAGTCGAACAGTGAAGATTAGCCCTTACAGAACAATGTACAATAAACTATTCTCAAACAATAATAATAATTATAATATATCTGCACAAGGGATAATTCACCCTCACCCAAATTGAATATTATGTTCGCATATGCCATAAAGAACGTATGCGATGTACCTGAACCTTCTCATTTATCTTCTGGCTTGAGACATACTATTTCTCCTTGGCTTTCAAAGATTTAAAAATCTGAGTGCATCTTCGCCTAGCGGCTGATTATCCGAGACTTAGAATCGAATTTCGGCGCGAACGAGGACAAGTTACAAATTTAATAAATAATAATAATAGTCAGCACTGCGTAAATTCATTTGAGAGTGGAAATAGAGGAACTTAAGGACTATTAACATTTACAAGAATGATTCTGCACAATATTATATATATATAAACTACGAGAGCACAAGACTACAATTTTCGTATCACAACTGCGTTGATATCAACCGCTTATGTCCGGAAGTCCTGCCTTCTGTCGACATTTGTGAATCAACATGCGCAGCATGAATTGCTTTCGCGACAACTCACGAACTTGCTGAAAAAAAATAAAGAATGAAAAAGACTCTATACAAATAACCACACAGGAACATTGCTAAATACACATATGCAAGAATATTGAATACCTGTTCAAAAGGGTTTGAATGAAACTTTACACTGAAGTCAGGCATCAGTATAATATCGAGACTTCTAAATCAATCAATGAAACTTAACTTTGAGAAATCTACTCGGAGGTATTCCTGGTCCAACCTCGGCCAATAAGACAGATTTCACAGTGGAATAAAATCGGGATAGAGAGTTCTTAAGCAAGAGCTGAATATCCAATGGAAGGCTTTTGCAGACAGTCGGGTCCACAACCGAAAGCACGATACCTATCTGCGGGAGCTATGCAGTCCTCGTTTAGCTTTGGCTTGCCATTGAGCTCCTCGTTCTTCCTCCGGTGGTGAGCTTCTGGTGCCTCGTGCAAGCATCTCGACCAAGCAGCGATACACCTTCTCAGTTGTTGGTCCTTCCTACTAAAAGAACTCCACCAAACATAGATGCGAACGTCAATTGTGTGGTATGACCCCTCTCCATCATCTCCAACAGGTCGACGACCCCTGCCCTCTATTCAGAGTCCTTAAAGCCCAAGTTTGTAAGGCGTGGTTCAATGAATACCTGCCGTCTGCTAGCTACCAATCAGATCTCTCCAAAGCATCTCATCCGCCTGGGGTACAATCTTAACCAAATGGACCGCTGTGGTCAGTCTATCTGAATAGGCTCAAATGGGCCAAGTAGACAGGGAAACGCACTGGAAATAACAATTGAAACAATGATCGTGCCTCATAGTAGTCCTTATAATTATATGCATCTACACACCTGTACTTGATATGTCACTCATATGCCTTCGTGCCTGTATTCGTGTGTGTGCGTGTGTGTGTGCGTGCGCAGTTTTAGCCAGTACGGCCGTCTTGCAAGTTGCTGTGGACAGCCTCCCGTCAAGTGTGTGAAAAGTGCAACCAAACCCATGCGGGAAGTTTGCTGCAGTGTTGCAAATCGCGACTTCAAGGGATGCCTTCGTGCCATTGGACACACACCTTTCTAAGTAATAAAAGTAAAACAGTAAACTAATTTTAGGGGGGTTTGTCCTAATTTGGCTGGTGTGTGTTAGTCCTGGGGTGTTTATGTTCGAGAGGTTTGTCGGGGGGTGTTTTTGTCCGCAACCCTCCGCCACAACTTCAGCTTTGGAATGGATTGGCAGAGGACAAGTAGCGCACCCTTCTCAGTTTTATTCCGAGTTCTGTATGAAAAATACTTGAATGTTCTTTGTAATTGTAATTTGGGTGGACCAATGCTCTACATTTGGCAAGGAAACTAAGTCAAGCACATGGAGTGCATCACAGACGAGAAATAATGCGTCCTGCCAAAGGTCAGAAGTTTATAGTCAAATCCAATGACGAGCTTCTGACGTAATAGGGTTGATGACTCGTATGAAACGCATTTTCAAGGTACAATTCCTTTTGATATCTCATTGGACAGTGGTCTTCGCTTGTATAGTAGGCTTACAGCTCAGCCGGACCAGCTCACAGAGAAACAAACGCAAACAACAGTGACCACAGGCAGCCGCCAAGATTGCTCCACGAGCTGAGTGATCTTGGCCAACCGCCGTATTTATACACCTATAATGGTCCATGGACTGATATCCTGTATGCGTCCTATTGGGCTTTGGCTCATAGCTTTATATATATATACATATATATAATATATCTATATTATAAGTAGATGTATGTACAGAGACAGACAGACAGAGCCCAGAGGCATGGAGGCATTTCAATTGAAAGGAATTGACCAGCGGTGGACTTGAATATGGCACTTCTTGACTGTAGCCCCACTCAATGAGTTCAGGTTTAATTGACAAGCAGTTTGTCACACAACTGCCCGCCCAGAAAACTTCTCCTTTAAGCAATGACCTCTTTAAATGAAATTTTCACAGCACACCTCTCTATGGAGGCAGGGAGAAGCCTACAGACCTTGAGGAAGACATCCAGTTCGATAACTCCCTTACGCAGAGCCTCTCCCATGTAGTAGATGGCATCCTCTGTCGCCTGCTCCTCGGCAAATGCATTCAGCAGCCTGTAAGTAAACAGGTGTTGCACATGTTACTCCGATTGCATTTCATATGGTACTCTATTGTATTGTAGTGAATATGGTACTCTATTGTATTGTAGCAAATATTGTACTCTATTGTATTGTAGTACATATGGTACTCAAGTGTATTGTAGTGAATATGGTACTCTATTGCATTGTATATGGAATTCTATAGTCCTTTGTTTTGCATATGGTACTATATTGTTTTGTATATGGTACTCTATTGTTTTGCATATGGTACTCTATTGTATTGTATATGATACTCTATTGTATTGCATATGGGACTCTATTGTCTTATTGTTTTGCATATGGTACTCTATTGTTTTGCATATGGTACTCTATTGCATTGTATATGGTACTCTATTGTATTGCATATGGTACTCTATTGTATTGCATATGGTACTCTATTGTATTGCATATGGTACTCTATTGTACTGTATATGGTACTCTATTGTTTTGCATATGGAACTCTATTGTCTTATTGTTTTGCATCTGGTACTCTATTGTTTTGCATATGGAACTCTATTGTCTTATTGTTTTGCATATGGTACTCTATTGTTTTGCATATGGTACTCTATTCAGTCTATTGTATTGCATATGATACTCTATTGTACGACATATGGTACGCACTGTTTGTAGAGGGGAGCTGTTGGAATGACAACATCGTCGATGTTGACGTCCTCGCGATTGTCCATCTTCTCGAGAATCGTCCTGATTTCCTCGTCCTTCTCGTTCAACAGTCGAATGTTCTTCTCCACTTCATTCTATCCAGACAAATCAATAATAATAATGATAATAATAATAACAATGATAATACCCTCTCTTTGATAATAATAGTAATAATGATAATAATAATAATAACAATAATAACAATGAAAATAATGATAATACAGATAATAATAAAAATAATAACAATAATAATGATAATAATAATGATAATACTCTCCCTTTGATAATAATAGTAATAATGATAATAAGGATAATAATAATAATAACAATAATAATAATGATAATAATAAAAATAACAATAATGATAATACCCTCTCTCTGATAATAATAGCAATAATGATAATAATAATAATAATAATAATAACAATAATGAAAATAATGATAATACAGATAATAATAATAATGATAATATTGATAATAATAATGAAAATAATAATGATAATACTGATAATAATAAAAACAGAAGAAGGCACACGGGACATGCAATGGATGTCATTCAGTTCGCCAACTCCATAACAAGGACGGCATGGTCCACCAACACGGGCCCAGAGCCAATCCATGTCCGGGTTCGAATAAGCCGCCCTTATCTTCAGGATTCCCTTTGGCACCTTTTGACTCAGTGACCGTCGCGACAAATGCGAATCCCGAACAAATCAGGACTGACGAAGAACGGATGACCGATGCCGCCACTGATTCGGACCCGAGACCTGTCAGGTCAATGCGACACCCTTGCCTCTCACGAGGTCTTCTCAGGCATTTTCCCAAGGGAGCTAGATCAGGAGCTGGCCGCCTTCTAACCGACATTATGGAGTCCATTTTGGCGGACCCTGCAAACCTCGCAGGATAGCGTCGCCTCCTCGCCTTTGATGCGGGAACTTTGGAAACTCCTTTGAGGGGCGGCCGATGCCGCAATCTTACGTCCATCGTCAAGAACGCATTGCAGATTTTTATGACAGATGGCTGACTTTGGCCGATACTATCTTCCAACCAGACACGGACACCCGCGAAGGGCAGAAGCCTATGGGCTCGAATGGAAGACAGGCACTGGCGGCGGCGGTAGCCGCAAAACTGGATGGAAACATTAGTGCGGCAGCTCGCATACTTTGTTCTGACGACACCCCAGCGCCGATTAATGAAGAGACACTGGACCTTCTATGCCAAAAACATCCTGCCCCGCCGCGTGACCCCCAGTCATTCTTTGATCGACCTCAAGTGCACCCTTCCAGGCCACAGAGCTGGAGATTCGCACAATGATGCGCTCTTTCCCAATGGGGTCGTCGGGCGGCCCTGTTGGGCTCTCAAGAGGTACGGCCCATCTTATTCGGAGGAACTCTTTTCGCCCTCCGTAAAAGCTGTGGTGGTCTAAGACCAATAGCCATTGGATACGTGTGGCGTCGACTCACATCTAAATGCGCAAACGCATACGCCGTCCCACGTGTCACGCCGTACCTAACCCCTAAGCAACTGGGGGTTGGCGTTCCCGGAGGCTGCGAGGCGGCAACCCACGCCACTAGACGATTCCTGACCAGCTTGGACACGAGTTCAATAATGGTGAAGCTTGACATCTCGAACGCTTTCAATAGCTTGCACCGAGACTTCATGCTCGCATCAGTGGACGAACTCATTCCTAATTTATCCACATATTGCCATCTTGCCTACGCCAAGGCGACATCTCTGAAATTCGGGAGATTTACGATACAATCGCAAGAAGGTTCGCAACAGGGCGATCCCTTGGGACCTCTACTTTTCTGCTTACCGCTACAGCCGATCCTTAATCACCTGTTTTCACCATTGGCCGTTGGATACTTCGACGACCTCACCTTGGGCGGAGATCCTAAGGTGATGGAGGCGGATGTTAACTCGATCGAAGAGGGATGTCTTCAACTTGGCCTCACGCTCAACCGCAAAAAATGTGAGCTCGTATCTTCGGACACCCATATCAACGACTCTAGTCAAGACTTCCTAGGACAGTTCGCCCGGGTCAATGCATCATCATGGTCGACCTTGGAATTGCCCTCGACAGGTTGCAACTAATCGCTAGACAAGACGCTGTACCGATCCTTAGACATTCGATCGGCTCGCCTAAACTCATGCATTTATTGAGATGCACCGCTTGCCATGACCACCCGCATCTATGGGCTTACGACGATCTGCTGCGAGGAGGGATCGAGCGAATCTTCAACATTTCGCTCAATTTCCTTGACTTCGGGGCGAAAGTTGTAGCCTTTCTGCGCAATGAGAGGAAACGGGTTGAATCGTGAGCTATTATATTTTCTGACCCGTGATTCTTCACGGGTTAACAGCTACTAATAATAAAATAATTATCTTTGTTTACTGATTTCAAACTGTTTTAAACTAAAACATTATTAGTTTTGAGGGGTCAATTCAATAACCTTGCTCATAATGTAGATAGTTTTAATCTGCATCATAAAAAGTAATTTTAAATTCAATTTTCTAAAAGGAACCCATAAATTATTCATAAGCTATGAACAACCTTCAAGCAACACATAATGTTCATTGAAAGCGATGCTGATCTTAGGATGGAATCACCTGTTCTCTCTCCAGCTTCTGCAACATGTCGTCCAACTTCTGCCTTCCCCTCTGCAGATCCTCCTGCGTCTTCTTCAAGACATCCGTTTCCGCCTTTCAATCAATCAGTCAATTATGCAATCAACCAGCCAACCAAGAAATTAAAAAAAGCATGAATTAATTGTCAAACAACTGCTTCACAAATCACTAAACCAGCCAATGAATCAAGCTTAAGCGTAAAAAAAATTTTCAAATCAATCAAACAATCAAAATAAATCCTTCAATCATTCATTCACTAACTCAATCAATCAATCAATCAGTCGAAAATGCCCAGTCAATCCATCATCCACTTAAATTAAATCCTTCAATCATGAATCAATCAATCAGTCGAAAATGCCCAGTCAATCCATCATCCACTTAAATTAAATCTTTCAATCATGAATCAATCAATCAGTCATTCACTAAATCAATAAATAAGTAAATTAATTTCCAAAGAAAAAAGCCTAAATTATTCATCTGTGATTTTAAAACAGCATCTTCATAATAGTCCAATTCAAAAAATTCACCAGGCCCATTGAAATGCATCATAAATAAGTAAGTAAGAACAATACACTGTTCGACTGTTAGACTAATTAAACATCCTGACCTGTGCTTGAGCCAGAGTCTCTCTCAGCCTTCTCTTCATCTTGTCCTCCACGGCCGACAGCAGCGACAGGCGAATCTGTTCGTCGCTAAGCGCATTGTTGCCGCTAGTTACGGCTGACTGGGTTGCTAGGAGACAGAAATACACAAACAAACCCAATCAGCATCAGAGCCCTCATTTTCTTAGCCTTGTGCGCGTGGCCAGTGTTGCACGTGGCAGTCTATATGAACTATATTGAATTGTAAATGGACCACTTCGATAATTAACAGGACTTACCACTTTGATAAGAGTACCTACCACTTTGATAAGAGGACCTACCACTTTGACAAGAGGACTCACCAGTCTGATAAGAGGACTCAACAATCCGATAAAAGGACTTACCAATTTGATAAGAGGACTTACCACTTTCATAAGATGACTTACCACTTTGATAAGAGTACCTACCACTTTCATAAGAGGACCTACAACTTTGACAAGAGGACTTACCAGTCGCAGCAGGGTATGGTTGTTGTGTCTGGCCCGGGTAGGATGCAGCATACGGCTGCTGGAATCCACCTGGGTACGGAGGCTGAGGCTGCTGGGGCGGATATGCCGGGGGATAGCCTGGATATCCGGGCTGGCCGGTAGGGTACTGGCCAGCGGGAGGGTAGGAAGGAGTGCTCGACGATGGAAAGTTGGGCATCGGCATCTGAACTCCTGTACCATGGAAACAGAAGGCATGTTAATCGATTGATTGATCCAATCAATCACAAATACTATCAACAATCGCCTGACAAAGCATTAAACGACTTGATTGAAGGATGGATGAATGAATGCATGAACCACACAGGCAATCAATGACACAATTGGTAGAAAAAATCAATCAATTAATCAATTAAACCAGCGATTCACAACCTATGGCACGCCAGGTCTCAAAAAGTTGCCCTCAAATCTATCAGAGATATAAAAAAATATACCTGAAAAAATATAATATTTGACAGAACAATTATTTTCTATTATAAATTATTATTTTTTGTTGATATTTTTAATATTCTAAAATGATTCAATTGGAATTTATCCATGTGTAATTTTATTTTATTCCAAATAAGAATCTATTAAAATTTTAAATAACTTTTTTTAATCTTGTGGCCCAAGCATGTCCTCCAACAAAATAAAAGTGACCCTAAGTTGAAAAAGGTTGGGAACCAGTGAATTAAACCATCAATTAATGCTTGGTCAGTCAAAACATCCATAAGTCATTAATTGGCCAGTTGGTAATGGGTTGGTCAGTAATTGGACAGAAAGTCATTGGTCAGTCAGTCACTGGTCATTGAATAAAAATTTTTGCCAGTGGGCAATTGGTCAATCATTAATTGGTCAGTCCATAGTTGGTCAATCAGTCATTGGCCATTCAAAAATTTGTCAGTCAGTAACTGGCCAGTCATTGCAATTAGCCACCCCACAATGTCTCTACCTGCGGTGGGGTAAGGTGCGATTGAACCAGGTGGTTGCTGTGCCATTGGGTACGGAGGCTGAGATGCAGTTGCTGGAGCAGTCTGCTGCTTGGAAAACACGGGCGGCTCCTCTCCAAAGACAATCGCAAGGATCTGAATGAGGCCCAGAAGATCAGACGACGGCTACAAGACACAGACAATACACGCTGACATGGAAACACATTATCATAGATACGCACTCACAGATACGAGATGCACCGATCGTGGCAACCAATGGCAGGCCAGCACTGCAGATGAAACAATAGACAAACTAATGAATATGCATGAATTACAAGCTTGCATATGTGCAGGTAGGGAAACTAATGAATATGTATGAATTACAAGCTTGGATATGTGCAGGTAGGAAAACTAATGAATATGTATGAATTACAAGCTTGGATATGTAAAGGCAGGGAAACTAATGAATAGGTATGAATTACAAGCTTGCACATGTGCAGGTAGGGAAACTGATGAATATGCATGAATTACAAGCTTACATATGTAAAGGTATGGAAACTCATGAATGTACCTGATTTACTTACTTGCATAATTGCACTGTGCAGGCATAAAGTCATGAATATGCACAGGGCCGTACCCCAGGGCGCAAATATGCAAATTTCAGGATGGAATAACTTATTATTCCATAAAATGCACTATTTTCAAAATGTAGGGCACCAGATTGATGCTAGGCGTGGGGCGCAATTATACCTCGGAACAGCCCTGATTATGCATGACTCACATGTTTCCACTCGTGGAGGTAGGGTAGATAGACTCGACCGGCCACATCGACATGCCTTCCCTGCTTGATCTGCATGGTGGGCGTCGGCTTCACGTAAATGATTGGCGGATTGTAGGGATGTGTATCCATCAGGTAAATGCAGATCGGGATGTTGTATGTCTTGCCTACACAAATTTCGACCCATCAAAACTTTCACATACTCCAACCAATCAAAACTTTCACATATTCCTACCAATCAAAACCTTCACATATTCCAACCAATCAAAACCTTCACATATTCCAACCAATCAAAACTTTCACATATTCCTGCCAATCAAACTTCACATATTCCTACCAATCAAAACCTTCACATATTCCAACCAATCAAAACCTTCACATATTCCAACCAATCAAAACTGTCACATATTCCAACCAATCAAAACTTTCACATATTCCTGCCAATCAAAACCTTCACATATTCCTACCAATCAAAACCATCACATATTCCTACCAATCAAAACCTTCACATATTCCAACCAATCAAAACTTTCACATGTTCCTGCCAATCAAACCTTCACATAATCCTACCAATCAAAACCTTCACATATTCCTACCAATCAAAACTTTCACATACTCCAACCAATCAAAACTTTCACATATTCCTACCAATCAAAACCTTCACATATTCCAACCAATCAAAACCTTCACATATTCCAACCAATCAAAACTTTCACATATTCCTGCCAATCAAACCTTCACATAATCCTACCAATCAAAACCTTCACATATTCCTACCAATCAAAACTTTCACATACTCCAACCAATCAAAACTTTCACATATTCCTGCCAATCAAACCTTCACATATTCCAACCAATCAAAACCTTCATATATTCCAACCAATCAAAACCTTCACATATTCCAACCAATCAAACCTTCACATATTCCTACCAATCAAAACCATCGCCTGACACATCAGACAATACAACTGTAATTTTAAGATGACACCCTTTCAATATGAATTTACTATCACATATTCCTTTTCGAAGTGTATATTGAAGCCTGGCAGCCAGTGAGAACCATTGGTAGCTGAAAGTAGTAGGTTTACAGTTTAGAGCGAAAGAGAGTATTGCTGAGAGAGTTGCGAACGAGAGGAGGTAGACAGTTGCAGAAAGAGACTTGGATGAACGTCTATCTTGAGAAATGTAACAAAGCGAGTCATGCAATGAATTTAATCGAATGGGAAGAAAAACTAGCAGAAAAGATGTGAAAAAGAGGACTAATGCAGGGCATCGGGCAAGACACTGCCAGTCAGGGCACCCACTCCGTAACCAAATGGAAGGAAACCGGGTGGCACGTATGACAGCTGGAGAAGACTCAGATGGATAATGTTAGAACGGACCTCAGAATACGAGGAGTGGACGCAAGATTGGGGATAGAGAGAAGTGGAGACAACTTGTTGAGAAGGAAGACAGATGGAGAGAAGCAAAGAGATAAGATAAGATAACCAAAATGGAGAAAAAAAGAAATAAGTAAAATGAACATGCCTTTGTAGGTGACTGGTATGGTTCCATCAAGGCAGAGTAGCTCCTTCTTCTGACCATCGTTGAAAACTGAATCAAACAAACAGTTCAACAGTAATTGTGACAAACATTTAATACACAGTCAATTCAAAAGAAACTAAACAGAATGACGTCAGAATCAACAAAAGAATCAAATAAAATCAATTAATTATTAATTGGTACTATTAACAATAATTGGCTTACTTGCAGTTTTAGGGACTCCAACTTATGCATAATATTTTGATTGACACAAAGGAGCAAGAAAGCTTCATATAAATTATGTGTAAAAGTAAAAACGACACTAACCCTAACCCTAAACGATCGTCACAACGCCTAAACTGACCCTAACCGACCCTCATGATGCTTAACCTCGCTAAAATATGCATAAGTTACAGTCCCCAAAACTATAAACAAGCCAAATAATCAGCAAATGATAATAATAATCGATGTCTCCGGAGACAGACGCCCCACGACATCAGTCATCAGATTGGATTAAATTTATGATTAAGGCTTCACCAGAAGTGACATTGTCTTGTGCACTATGACAATGTTGCCATAGCGAGACAAAAGAACACATAGACAAAGAAGGGCACTGTTACACCAAAGAGTGCATCTTCTCACCATAGTTCAAGACGTTTGGACGCAGATCGCTGAAACTCTGGAAGATGCCAAGAACTTCTCGCTTGGTCTGATCTGGATGTCGATACTATAGAAGAGAACCACATTTTACTCCATTATTTTGTATATTTAACTCCTTTGCATGTAAACAAACTGTATTGACTATTTGCGTGCTAGATATGTTTGAAAAGATTTATGGGCTTGATCAGGAACCCTTGCTCGAAAATACTGCAGTATACCTTCCAATAAAATGTGGCACAGTGACCGATCGGTTAGATCGTTCAGTGTGTGTTGAGTGAGCGGGTTTGACCCTCATCCGGGGAGTCACAGTGTAGGGACCCTGAGCAAGTCCTTTGCGCACAAATGCTCTGCAGTACAACTGCAATTGCGCCATCAAGGCGTGTGCACTTCTGAGCAGAAAATGTTGGAAGAAGGACGGCATCAAATTTTGGTAATAAATAAATAAAGAAGGATTGATCAGACCCTGGTTCAGTTTATTGCATGTGTGTATGGGAGCACTTGTACAGCTTGTTTAAATAGCATCCCAAATGTACAGCAACATGATGTATAGCGGATCTAATTAGATGAGTAATTTGTAATAGTTAAGTTCTAATATCAAGTAGGAGACTATCAGGAGATGGTTCGAAGCATGAGAAAGATCGATGAGTGCGAACAGCCATGCAGGAATGTTGCACCAACAGATCTCCACATGCAGCAGAGTGCTGTTCATCCACCTCACTGGCCTGATGCAACAACAATTACACAACACTAAGTGAATTTGTACTGTTTACTGCATAGTTAAACATTGATCATTAGGCTAAATATTGTGTACAACCCATTAGATAACCCAATGTACAACCTTAGACAATGCACTTCGCAGGTATGCTTCGTGACTTCCCATGGTTGTCTCGTCCACCACAAGTCCCCTAAAAACATCAACAGTCACCAGATGTGTGTGTGTGTGTATATATATATATATATATATTCGCAAACAACCTTACACACAATTCTTACGAGATCTGAGGAACTAAAACCGTATTAAAATAATAATACAGCAACTGAGACCTTGAAGCCATCCTAAAAGATCGATTATGTGTCAGGCATACTATAAAAGCACTTTCACCAAATTTCTTTAAGAGCAGTTTAGATTTTGAGGCACATCAACCGACAAACTAACAGCATCGGGGCGCGTATATATACCGGTCGTCGTACCGGTCGTTTATATACGCACCCTGATGCTGCAATTCTGCCAATCAACCCTCGTACTTGTGACTCAGATGCCTGATTTCTCTGCACCCTGTATTTGGACACCTAAGAAAGTGTAACGGTGAAATCTATACATCGTTGAATAATTTCGAAATATTTCGGACAGGTTCTGAAATAGCGCAACATAAATGCGCAGACACACTTATTCCGGACATTATAGCGACGTGAAATAACTTTAAAACGAGTTAAAACGACAGCTATACTACTAACAAACCTAGCAATGTACGTTTGAAGGTTTAGAAACCACTTCAAGCGAAAACGTAAGCGTTTCTTTATGGAAATGTTGACACTTGGATTAAACACAAAATAATCCAAAGAAAGCGGAAGTTTATGACGGCATTGGGCCAGTTTCGTGTCTGACGAAGCATGCTCAGAGAATGCTCAGAGAATGTTCTGTCATATCATGGAACAATTCAATAGTTACTGTTCGTTGAGGAGTTTCATGGCCTGTTATATCATCGCTCTCCATCTCTTCTTCTGATTTTCTCAATGATCGGCATAGGTGCAGTATAGTAGGTAAACTTAATTATGCTTTTCATTCCAATATCTTCTGCACCTATTGAATATGATGACCAAACTGGTTATCATGTGCATAGCTCAACCTGTTCTCCATTACGCCTCTCGTGCAAATCTTATGCTCCATCACCCATCATATCCCAAGCTCCATCACACGGTGACGGTTAAACAGGCAGTTCTGAAAAGGATTCTTGTGGGGAATCACACCTGCATCTCTTCGTTGCTAAAATACCTTTCTTTTTCTGATAGTGGTCTAATGACGACAAGGATAATAATTAAAAAGATCTTAGTGATGATAATGCTTGTAATGATAGTGACACTAATAGTTAGAGTAATTGCCCACTTGACTCTTACAGAGCGTGGGTATTTAAATTGGTGTCTTCACTCAACGCTGCTCTCGTATGATATGACTCTGGAATTAGTGGAATATTTCCAAAGGTTTATATCATTCTGTGCATAATTTTTCAAGATGACACGACACAAATGTTATATTTTGTCAGTTTCGAGTTTGCGTTCCTTTTAAGAGCTATAGATTTCCGGTTCCGATCGCGCTGTAAAACAAGCAAATCCACGTCAACAGTCGCGTAGCGGCTGTTACTCATGTAAAATTCTAGATTTAAGGCGAACCAAAGCATCTAAACTCAGCTAGAAAATCAGTTTAAACTAAGAAATCGGCCAGAATGGTGCTAATGACGATGATTGCGCGGATCGCCGATGCTCTGCCTTTGGCCGCTTCTATGCAAGAAGATCAGGTAATCTTGAATCATTGACTTACTTGATGTTGCAGCCAGTTGTAATTTGGCAGAAAACTAATTGTTTAAAACCAACGTAATGAATCCAGAGGGTCAGATAAAACTAAATAGATAACAAAAACCTAGCCGTGTTGGGTGCCCTACAGAATCTCGAACAGTGCCTTCGAATATACTTGTGCTATATATTTAATGGTCATTCGCGGAGATGTATCTGATTTCGATGAAGGAATTATACTTGTCACCCATGAACTATGTATAAAAGTGCTGTTTTACAGACACATTTCTGCCCTATCACATTTTTGAAGTCAAGCACACTAACCTTTTTTACCATTACACCCTCCCAATCTCGTAGATTGCAACTGGCAATCGTGAGTCCTGCTGTGACAAGAGTCGGACTGGGACTATTTTGGGGCTTGCCATTTCAATCATGCAAGTGACTAGGGTGGCCAACTCTGAACAATCCCTTTCCGGGACATATTCCAATTTCCACTATGATTAATGGCAAAAAGGGTAGACAACTCTGCACAAACTAATTCTGGGACACTTACCAGTTCCCACTGTGATGAATGATTTATGCATTTGACTGTTTATTGGCTTATACATTTTAAAATAAAGGTAGGCCTATGGTAGGCTACTGGCAGTAAGCATTAAACAAACTGCAGTTTTCCGCATTCCGATTGATGTTCGAGACTTTCGAGTCCTTAATCGAAAGTCGATTTTTCAAAGCGCTTATGACTAAATCATGATTATGAACATTGACCTGCATGCTCTCTGAACAAATATTCGCCTCAATCTTCACCTTTTCCTCCTCTGTTCGGAACTTGGGGGTCATTTTTAACCATGAACTCACCTTCACTAAGCACACAAATGCTGTCTGCTGCAGCTGCTTCTACCAGCTGTGATAACTGGGTGTTGTTTCTCACTCTCTCACTCGCGGACACACCCTTGGGAGTAGCCGTCTGGACTACTGCTGCTTTATTATACATTTAGACGTTCCTTTGGCGCTGTAATAAGTTCATGTTGATTGATTGACTGAGAAATATGATGTTTTATTATAATATTGCTCATGTTTCTTGAATTTGGATATTGTCATTGAATTGCATAATATTTTGTAATTATTTATCTTTTCCTGGATTCCAGGACAGAGTAAGCATTGCCCGGGACATGGGGCAGCTTGGGTCGATTCCGGGACTGCCACGGCCATTCTGGGATGATTGGCAACCCTACAAGTGACCCGATTACAGAAACATTGATCGATTGTCACTGATAGCCTAATGATCAATTTGCATATATAAACAACATATATGCAATTATTTTTTTTCTACCCATAGGGTGGCCCATGTGCAATGGCTAGGCCACCACTGGCTGCAGAGACTAATTTCTTGCATTAGAGTTTTAACTGACTCATCTTTGCTGTAACCAATTAACTTTATTGTTACTATTTGTAGCAGAGCGGCCCAAGTCTCCTAGAATACCAGAGCCAAGCGAAACAGCTATTTCGCAAGATGAATTCCAATTCCCCATCAAAGGGCACCCTAGAAACAGGACCATACCTCTTCCAGTAAGTTTCCATACCTCTACTCATGTGATTAACCATACCTCTTGTGATTTGAACAACCATACCTCTTTATGGTGTTACCATACCTGTTTGCAGTGGGCCATAATATTCATCTTTCAGCAAGTGGCCATACATCTTTGTATCTGTTACCATACCACTTCCACGAATAACCATCCTTTTTCCATTTACCGTAATATAGACATTCTGCATCAGGGTTAATGACCCTAGTGACTCGTACTCTAGGTATTAAGCGGAAGATATAGGGACCAATGCTGTTTCTAGAATGATCACACTAGGAACTGTTACCGTTCATATCCACACTGTTCCACACTCTGGTATGCAATACAGTTAGCAACTCTTGTGTTTGGTACTCATTCCTTCTCATTACTCTAATAATTAACTGGATTGTTTTACAATTTATTGAAAGCATAAAGTATCACGCATTAAGA
The DNA here is from genome assembly GCA_959347315.1 of Bimastos eiseni. Classification (NCBI taxonomy): domain Eukaryota; kingdom Metazoa; phylum Annelida; class Clitellata; order Crassiclitellata; family Lumbricidae; genus Bimastos; species Bimastos eiseni. The sequence continues at coordinate 18,813,220 of OY365822.1, forward strand.
ACATGTGATTTGGAGTAAGTGGCCAACGTAACGTAATAGCGTAAACAGGGAATGTGATGAAAGAATGTTATGAGAAAATCCATGTATTAATTTATAGAATTATACAATACCAGTTCAAGACTGGCTTCCATGTTGAATTATGCCCCATGTAATTGTTGTGGTTACGTTTACATTTAATATTTTATTGAGTGACAGTTACACCAAAATTACACTGTTATTTTCATGATTACGTTTACATGTAACATCGTACTGAATTACAGTTATGTCTTCATATGTTGGTTTCTTTGAGCAGCTATCTACTGGAGCGAGGCGTGTGTTACTTAGTCCTTTGCGAGAGCAGTTTCTCCAAGCGATCGGCGTTCTCCTACCTTGAAGATCTCCAGGTGGAGTTCACTTCCCAGTTTGGTCAAAAGGTCGACACTGTCTCCAGGCCGTACAGTTTCATCGAATTTGGTTCGTCACGATTTTCTTTTATGCTGTTTCTGTTTTTCTAGTTTGTACACACAAAACCATCGTGCCAGAAATTGACTGATGTTGGTGAAGAGTAAGGTTGCGTAAAGGGCTGGTAACGGTACCAAAGCCAGCAGATTGTTAGCAGAAATAAATGTGAGATTACAAATGAAAATCGAAGTGTTGCTTTGTAAAGTAATGTATGTAATTGGTTAAGATTAAATAATTTATTATGCACAGATAAACTTAAGAAAATTTCAAAAGACTCCAACCCTTGTGTAAGTTGTGTTGAAGGGCTGCTTGGGCCGACAAGAGGATCCAAAGGAATACTATACAACTTGTTAATCATCTATTCCAATTCATTTGGAAAATGTTTTTTGATTACCAATTAAACGTTCATGATCATTTGTGGCAGTAGTTCATGGGTGCCAATGGGTTAACTCAAAAGGAACAATATCGTTCCACAGGCAGGGTTGCCCCTTTCTCACTGCTATTTCCGTCTCCCCTTAATGCGACTGTTGCAACTTTTGTTTTAAAGTTGCTTAAGACTGATTTGAATCGCAGTGGTTGGGTTGGGAGCACCTCCGAGTTGACTTCTTGAGGAGTGCTATGTAAATGTTATGACGAATCAATGAGTACAGTACCACTGGGCATCAAAACATGAATTGAAACAAGTAGGAAATGTGCAGGGGCGCAGGTATGTTCACGGTAGTACAGTAATGCATACAGTATTGTGAATTATTCATATGTAATGTAATTGAGCATTTATACAGCGCCCCTTCAAGATATCTATTTAGATGCACTCTCTGTGCTGGTCTAAATGATGTTAAATTGCATAGTGAACATATTAAATACACCTGTTAGCAAAACTATGCACAGTTAGCTGAAAAGAGTCATCAGAGGTGGGCCCACACACAAGCGTGGAACCGACCAACGGATTCCTGTCGACAGCTGACAGGCGGCATGGATGTTCAGTGTCTTTGGACAAAGTTGCGTTGATAGGGTAGAGTGACATATGCCAGCGTTTATCACAGATGTCGTTTTAAGTGTGTTTTGCGTATTGCTTTTATTCAGACAATTACATGCAAAAGGCGAAGAAGACGTACACGGACTCAAGATCGAGGCGTAACCTGACTCAGTTGGATCACGAACTAAAAGATGTTCAGCGGATCATGGTTCAAAACATAGACGACGTTTTGCAGCGAGGAGAGGCGCTCTCTGGTCAGTAGTTGTTCATCTGTCAGTAGTTGTTCATCTGTCAGTAGTTGTTCATCTGTTCAGTATTTGTTCATCTGTTTAGAGGTCAGTATTTGTTCATCCGTTTATTGGTTGTTCATCTGTTCAGTATTTGTTCATCTGTTCAGTAGTTGTTCATCTGTTCATTGGTTGTTCATCTGTTCAGTAGTTGTTCATCTGTTCAGTAGTTGTTCATTTGGTCAGTATTTGTTCGTATGCTCAGTGGTCATTATTTTTTCATCTGTTCAGTAGTTGTTCATCTGTTCAGTGGTCAGTAACTCAGTATTTGTTCATCTGTTCATTGGTTGTTCATCTGTTCATTGGTTGTTCATCTGTTTAGTATTTGTTCATCTGTTCATCTGTTTAGTAGTTGTTCATCTGTTCAGTAGTTGTTCATCTGTTCAATTGTTCATTCGTTAGGTGCATTCAAGGCATGTAGCACTTCTCCAAAGTGTACAAGGTTCAACAATGAACAGGACTGGAGTCGTTGTTAAACTTTGTTAAATGTTACTGATTTGTTCACTGCAGTGGCCTTGGTGATAGTATGATGTCTATTTTACATTATATAAAACTGCAGTGCTCTTTACTATAACTATTAAGAAATATCTGGCAAATAATTCTGCCTTGCTACCTTGAGCTGTCAGTTCGGCGAACTCTAGCGGCTGTCATGATTCGCCATCTTCAATTCTTTCTTTCCAAAGTTGTGTCCCTTAATTCCTCCAGGTTCGTTCCGGTTTTTTACGTGTATCTCGTCCATCCATTTTTTCCTTGGGCACTCTCTTTTTCTTCCTTCTCCACATGCCAGCATCATTTCCTTTTCCCATCCATTTGATTACATAACATGTCTGAAGAACCCCACCTTCCTTCTCAATGCTGTTTGTTGTAACGTCTCATCATTCTCAACACCAATCTTCTTGCGCACCTCTTCGTTTGTCTTCTTCTCCATCCATGATATTCTCTGCATCTTCATCCATATCCACATTTCACACGCGTTAATCTTTTTCTCTATATTCTTTGCCATTGTGGCATTGTCCACGTCTCGCAGCCATGGACAATGCCAAAGAATACAGAGAAAAAGATCAACGCGTGTGAAATGTGGGTATGGTGGAAATGTGGATATGTGCATATGAATAATTCTAGAGTAACCAATTGCATGTGGAGATTAGTGGTAGTTGCATTTCAACGATGCTTGTCATGGCAAAGATAACTAGCATAGCCCTCCTCCTTTATCCAGGCTTAGGACTGACACTACCAGAGTAGACCTGAGTGTGTAACAATTGAAGTGTGAAGAGAGTTACTATAATGCCTCTTGAGTACCTCACGGAGGCAGTGTACTCTTCTTACCTCAGGACTTGGAATGTTTGGTCCATTGTCAATTTACTTATTTTTATTTAAAAAACTGAACAAAGAGTTGGATTTGGATAAACATTTGTTTCTGTTTGTTCACCTAGATAAAAAAAAAATTTGAAAAATATTTACACTAAATTCTAGGTAATTTCAAGGCCATAAAAAGAGTAAATTGACAATGTGCTATGAGGACTTCAGCCTCCTCTATGTAATGTAATGTATTCAAGCATTCAAATACCCCTATCCACTATGATGTTCTAGAATTTTTAATTCTCATATCCACTATGATTTTCTTCAAATTTAAATTTAATTTTAAGCCAATAAATCAATGGGCAACGGTTTTCGAAAGCATTCCAGTGGATGCGTTCTTTTTATGTTTCTACTAGCTCTCGATGACAAGGCGAGCAACCTGGCGACGCTGTCTCAGAAGTACAAGAAAGACGCGCACTATCTGAACCTCAAGTCATCGTACGTCAAGATAGCAGGAATTGTTGTCATCATCATTTTGTTCCTGCTCTTCCTTCGTTACTGGGTCTTCTAATTGGTCGCCATGTGTTCGTATGGCGCTGGGACTCGCAGTTTCGTTTCGTCATTTTGTGTTTCCACTGATCTGTTAAGATCAAAGTGGTTAGAACGTTTCGGGATTTCGATTACGCCGAGCGGACGTTTACACCTGTCTTGTTACGTGCTGATGTAATCGTAATTCACTTGTAATTGTAATATTTGCATTGGCAGACCTGTGTACTCTGTAACTCTCATCTGACAGCTTGTGGTGATTTGTTTTTTAAGTGGCAGTGTTTACATTTCTTCTGGAAGTGGCAGTGTATCAATTTCTTCTCTAAACGGTGCTATATAAATTTCTTTCTGAAGTGGAATTGGCTGTGTTCAACTTCTTAAAAATTTCACAACTCCGGATGGGTCTAAGAAAAAACAGAAAGGGTTGGGAGTGTTTTGAATGGTCTGTCACACCTTGAATAGGTCAATTGTTATCCCTCGTTTTTCGACCATCGGGACTACTGATAAATTTGACAAATACTCAACTCTGGCTTGGTGCTCTGGGAAGTAAACTGAGAGTGCTTGATGACTTCTATTGAAATTATTTTCAGAAGGCAGTGGATTTTGGGGATCTACATGCGAGACGGCAGTTTAACACTTTAGCAATGAGCAGTCACTTAGTGCATTTTCGTCATTAAACTGTTACAGATGAAGCAACACTTCTGCTTTGTCTGACTCATTGGATAATATTCTGGATATGCCTTTGGAAGGATTGTAATTTGACGAACCGTAGTTTATTATGAAAATTTCTGGTATTCATTTAAAATTTAATATCAATTTCAATGGCAGAAGATTAATGTTGCAGCCCAATTCCTAATCTTTCATTGCTTAAACCTCTGCATATTCCGATACGCCCCTTTCTGTGCTCTCTTTTGCCAGATAGCTGTTTTGGCGTTTGTGTGCTTGAGGTGAATTATCTTAGGATTGTATTGCTACTGACAAATTTTGATTCTTGCAACGTTACAAGCAGTCACATTTGCATACTGTCGATGGAGTTTCGTTTTACATGGGCGTTGTGTTTTCTTACGAGCAATTGAATACAATTGGGAAATATGTAGGCTATGGCAAACATATCAGGATTATGATACATAATGTACATGCATTATTATCATTGTTATGCATCATTGCATGCTTAGTGGTACCTCGTTTAATTTTTAAAACCCTGAGGGACCTTGGGTAGTGAATAAATAGTAAATAGAATAGTGCTATTTGTTTGCTTGAGAGTCGGTTTGAGTGCCCAGGATTTAAGAAAATTACACTATTTTTATTCTGTATTATCATTATTCTGGATAATTATAATATTGTGCATCTGATAAGACCTGTATGTACGGACGGGGGAGAGAGAAGGTTCATTGGAGAGAACAAAGATGAGAATGCTGAGGTGGATAATAGGAGTCTTGCTAAGGGATCAGTTTGATAAAGCAAAGTTATCAGAAAGACACTGGGAGTTGCATGTATTGTGGATAAAAGTACCAGGCCAGAAAAAGATGGTAGGTACGGTCACGGGATGAGAAGAGAGGACGAAAGCTGCATTAAAAGAATTATGAGAGTGGATGTCAGCGGACGTCGCAGTTGAGGATGACAGAAGAAGAGATGAGGGAGATATGATACAATGATATGATATGAAGACATGATACAAAAGGACTTGAAACATATCACATCGAAGAAGGTAGATTACCATAGATACAGGCAACAGAATCATTTACAGCAGGGTCTGTGTGACTGACCCCTCCCCTGAGAGGGATTAATTCAAGGCCAAAGGAGAGAGAGAGAAAGAGATACAATTGTGTTTATGATTTAATTTGTTCAAATCTGTATGTGTTATTGCTACCTTGAAAATTAGTAATGTCAATTCCATATGGCCTCTGCAGCAAAGCATTTCATTTACCTTGGGTGAAATTTGTAATATGAATGCTAAATTACTAATAGTTAATAGATGTTTGCCTTGAAATGACTGTTTTGCTCAACAGACTCTTAAACTAATGTCGATTCCAGCTGTTTTATGAATTACCATGTTACAAAGCTCTGCAATGTTATAACTTTCTAATCATTACCTGAACCAATGCTTAGCTTTCTACTAATTATCTGGATGAGTAACTTGAGACAAGAATTCCAGAGTACCGAGTTGTTTTCTGTTTTGTAAGAGGCTAAAACCATCTTTTGCAATGTAGAATTTGTTTTGGGTGTTATAGGAAGCTCATGTAAATGTCTGTTTCATTACATGTCAATAATAGTATAAACAAACAGAAATGTAACTAAATTTGTTGTGAAATGTGTAATGAAGTCAACATTTAGTGATGCCCTTTCTCTCACTGCATCAGGTGACAGTTCACATTTGCATTTCAAATTTGTATCGACCATCTGCACAGACTGACAGCTGGATAAACAAGCTGATGGATGAACTGAAGGTCTGAGAAATACAGGGATATCCAATAAATCCATGTCTGAAGATGGACCTGTCAACTAGTTTTTAATATTGACTGAATGTATTATAGCAGTCGCACATTGCATTCTTAAAGTGTAGTAGGCCCTAAGTATATTTACGTATGTACACATGTAGTTACATATGTATGTATGCATGCCTGTATGTTATGTGGTTGTTCTAAGTTGCCTTTCCGATGGGCACGTGTGTTTAGGTGTGCTACCGAACATTTATGCAGCGCAAGTTTAGAAATTTAGGACGTGGCATTTTCACATTCACACACATGCATTCTTCTTTTTAAAAAAAGAGAAAACGGTTCTGCCGATCGCTGTTTGTTAAAGCCAAGCTCACGACGGTTTCTCGTAAAGTGAAATCTTTCGTTTATATAATTTCATTAAAAATATATAAATTTTATGCGTTCAGATATAATAGTATAACACCAGAATATTTTGCACACGTGACTAAACTTTTGCACACGTCACTGGTCCTTTTCACACGCTTCTCATCCGGGTTTCATTGCACATGCCTTAAATGCGCTTGAACGTAACTATACAACAGCAACGATTCGTTAGTAAATTTCGTTAGAAATATAAACTTTAATGAATTTAATTGTTTCATACAATAACAAATCAACGCCTCAGCGTTCGGGCATCGATTTTGAACACGTCGCAACTTTTGCAGACGATTTTCATCAGAAATTCCATTGCACTGGACCGCGCCATATTTACGAAGAATATTTTGCGAAGCTTTGCACTTGGAACTGGATGGCGCTACTGATCCGGGCCTTGAAGGTGGTGCCACCTAGCGGGTGCGTTTCTGTTGTTGATAAGTTCGAGCCAGTGTGTGAGGCAGTCCCCTGGTGGTAGGTCGCTGCCGAGGACGATCTTGCCCATCAGGTCGCTGTTGCCGATCAGGTAGTTGTCGGTAAAGACTCCAATTTCAAGCTGTACCGAGGCGAGCTGTTCCCTGTGCTGGAGGCTGAAGACGAGGGCCTCGTTCCAGACGGGGTTCAGGGTGTTGCGTTTCGTCGACGTTCGCTTCTTTTTCGTGCGTTTGCCTCCGCTGAGGAGTGCCACTCGAACGAAAGGATCTGTAAGCAGGTAAGATAAGAGACTGTCTAGATAGAGAAGATGTAATGTATCGTCGTCATTAGAGTTATTATTTGGAGAGCAGTCGAGGTCTCCTGCGGAATCAGCTCCTCGTACAGACAGACAGACAGACAGACAGATCTACAGACAGACAGACAATCAATCAATACATTGGAAGTGCTTTCAAGAGAACTTAGAAACTGCTATACCCAGAATCGCCGACGGAAATTCCGGGTCCCTATGCAAAAGCATTCCTGGCCCCTATGGGGAAAGAAATTCCGGGCCCATAGTCCTGTGCATAGAAGGTCCTTGATAATTAATTATTATGGTAAGCCTAATGCTGAGACTAGGAGGATCTTACTGGCGGAAGTGGAAGAGGTTTTCGTTTCATCCGGGTGTTTGAGATTCCTGGCCCTTGTCATGACTATGGTCAGTCGCTCGGCGCTCGACAGATAAGTCATTGAAAACATCAACTCTCCTACGACGTTTCTCTACAGCACCAACAATAATAGCAACAATAACAACAACAACAACAACAATATCATAAGTAGTCGTCACAAACAGACCTATCGTCATCAATTTACCGTTGTCATCACAGTAGGCTATATGTCGTCATCAATATAGAACCTAATCGTTGACGTGTTGAAATTAAAAATTCTTTATCATAATTTTGCTACGCCAAATAGGACTGAATCACTACATCATCATCTTCATCATCATCATTGTCGCCATAATCGTCACCGCCATCGTCATCGTCGTAATCATCATTATCATCATCATAATCATCATCATTATCATCATCATCAGCAAGCCAATCTTATCATCACAGCCTTCGGCAGGAACTTAAACAACAGTTCTTGAAATTCCGAGTGGGTTCGAATCTCAACCTGAAGTTCGTTGATACCCTTTGAGACGAAAACACCTTTAACCGAATCTTAAGGAATCCTTGGAAGTTCTTTTTGGCTGGCACCAACAACCACTCTCTGATCTTCTGCGAGGCTGGGATGGGTAGGACAATTTGGGAAGGGTTGGGGTGAGAGACTCATGGGGACGTGACGTAGTCGGGTAGGCGGAACGTGCGTGAGTCCGTTCGTTTGTAGTCAAGTTGTAAATGCAATTTTCGACGCGAGAAATTGAATTCTTCTGATTGGGTTTCCACCGCTAGAGGGACGGACGACTGATCAGTGCGCATGCGCCGTGGGGTAACTCGACTCGATTTTGGTGCCAAAGCCTAGAACTAACGAAACAAACAGACAGACCGACAGACAGACAGACGGACGGACAGACAGACAGAAGGACGGACGGACAGACAGACAGACAGACGGACAGACAGACGGACGAATGGATGGATGGACATACAGATAGATATACAATAAGGCAGATAGTAACTACTTTTGCAGTATTGGTGATTTTTTTTATAGTTCTCCAAAGTTACATTTGTAGAAGATCTTAACTCAAAAATCTGAATCTGACGTTGTGGATAAATTTGCATATGAATTTAGAAAGCGTAGCAGCTCCTCTGAGCCCATCCTGTAGTCGTATTGTTTAAGTTTAGCCACCGCGTTGGCTATTGCCAGGGCGTCAATTTCCCCCCTCCTAAGTGACGGAGGCAGATCCTCTGTCCCAAGTGTCAGGAAGGCAAAAAATCCCCCTAAGACTAAAAAATTATCCCCCCTACCTGAATTGAAAACATTTGCTTCCGAACTCCCCTATCTGGACGCCCTTGTACTATCATTATTGCATCATCATGGGCCAGTGTCGGTTGCCTGGACTTAAAGTGCCTACTAAGCAAGCTAAGAAGCTGGAGTTTACAATTAGATTACCTTTACTTGCACTTTGGACCCAAACGAAGGCTGTGCCTCAAAGTTTTTCAAAAAATTATTTAATCGCTAGAGGTAGTTATGTCACCTATAATTGTGTAGCGGTACGTGTTCTTAGACAAGCGTTTGATAGCATCAACTATACTTCTATAATTATAATTCTATAATTTGTTTAAGGGATGACTTAAACCTTTGGGAGTGAGGTGTAGGTATGAGAGATGTTCTGTTAGGTACTTATGAAAAACGTGAAGCCAAACTCAATTATTTGTGTCTACCTTAATGAAAGTGAATTGCGGAGACTTTACGGAAATCTCAGGTAATTTAGAACGCAATTTTTTTTACTTTCAACATTTATATGAAATTTTACAAAATTACGCATGTTGACTTTTATGAATCGAAAAATATAGGTTTACTGTCGAACACGGTGTGACTCGTGTAGCAAGAGAGTGTGCCTTGAACACGCTAATACCGTATGCACGGATCGCATTGAGCAATCAGTCAAAGATGATGATTTAAGACATTCTCTTCACTTGCAATGTTGGCCATTCGTGCCTTTGGTAACGTTGTGACTTAAGACTAAAAAATGCACGTGCCATTTCAATAATAATTTTGTTCGTGATTATTACTACTTTTACTGATAATTGGTGTTACACTTTATTTTAGGTCACATTTTATGTGTTGTAGTTGACATTGCAACTTACAAGTATAAAATATATATTGGGGAAGGCTATGTCATACCCCACCTCACCCCTAACGTTACATTGCTTCACCTCACTCCCAAAGGGTTAATAGTGACGTATTGATAATTACTTATTATTACTTGGAATTTGTATGGTAGAGTTTTTATGTCGATTAGAGAATATAGTAATAGTACACATTTCTTTTCAGAGGTGTTAATAGGCGTAGCAATTCCACTTCTACTTCTCAGTTTATTCTCCTATTAAACCACGCTCCAATGCATACATCTATTCGCCGGTAATTTAAGGATAAGTAATTAAGTAAGTAAGATATCCTTCATTAGACTGCCAGCGAACGCACAACGGCTTACAGAGGGGTAATATTATAATAGCATCTACTTTTAGCAGTTGTAATTGTGACATTAACACAATATAGGCATTAAAGGCATCAAATCTAGGTAGCATGAGGTCATATGACCTGGACCGCATGCTATAAGGGGTGATCTTACGGGGAGGGAGAAGGTCGTGAAGGACATGACATTAGTTCAAAAGGGCTGAGCAGAATAGAGCAAGTATGTTGCTTCTGGTAACGTCTTGTCATTCGCTGTTGCCGGTCCATCCTCCATCTGGAACTCTCTACCTCGTCATTCTCGCAACTCCTCTGCAGAGATTGTTTTTAACTCTCAGCTGATTATTTACCTCTTCCTGTCTACCTTTGGCTCTTAATGGTGGCCCGGCTTCAATGTGCACTTCTGAGCTGCATAATGAGCGAATTGTCTAGCTAAAGTACCATTGTTTTGGATTGTATTGTTTCCCAGCCTCTGACGTTCGAAACGGTGATCATTGTATGCAGCTGAGGATTTGTATGGCGCCTTTTCTCGTGCGAAAACTGCATACAGACGACCACGCGGACAACTAGGCAGACATCAAGACGTATAACCAGACAACCGGTCAGATAACCGCTCGGACAGCCAGACAGACAGCCAAGCAAACGCAGCCAGACGGACAACTAGACGTGTCTCCAGCTATAGAGCTACCCAGACGGAGAGACAGACAGCCAGACAGACAAGCAGAAACAGCTAGAGTGACAGACAAAGGCAGACAGACATAAGGCAACAGTCAGAGAGACAGACAGAAACCGCCTGAAAGAGAGACAGACAGACAGAAGAATAAAGTAAGAGCAGCCACCAGAAAGACAGTCAGAGGGAAACAGGAAGAGAGAAGCAGAGACACGTAGAAAGGCAGCCTGCCAGACATTCACTGACCTCGACGTCCTTGACGAACGGTGAGATGCCCTTCCACATCCAAACCCTCTCCGTCAGACTGATCTCATCCAGTGGGATCTGCACTGTTCCCAGGCACTCTCCTGGTCCTCCTCCCGTCTCGCTCCCGTCGAAGATGGCCAGCTCGAGGGCAGACACCGACAGTTCAGTCTGGGTGACGTCGAACACCACCTCCTCGTCGAACTCTGGGTTCGTCGTGCGACGTTGGACTTTCGTCTGGAAGTGACGCTTGCGGCTGGGAAGGAGCGTGATCTGGCAATAGGGATCGACGGATGGGAGGCCAGGCCAGGAGACGGAGTCGCGAGGGGGGACGAGGTCCTGGGCGCGGATCAGATGGACGGTCAACAAAGACAGTTCCGTTTCGTACCCTATGGAGAGGTTCAGGGAGCCGCAGTTCTCCTCCTGGATGCTGCCGAACATCTGGCTGACGAGAGGCTGTAAGAGGAATGAGTGAGGAGAAGTGAGTGGGGAGGAGTGGGTGAGGAGGAGTGAGTAAGGAAGATTGAGTGAGGAGGAGTGAGTATGGGGAATGGGTGAGGAGGAGTGAGTAAGGAAGATTGAGTGAGGAGGAGTGAGTATGGGGAATGGGTGAGGAGGAGTGAGTAAGGAAGATTGAGTGAGAAGGAGTGAGTATGGGGAATGGGTGAGGAGGAGTGAGTGGGGAGGGGTGAGTTAGGGGAATTGGGGCGAGGAGTGGGTGAGAAGGAATGAGTGAGAAGTGAGTTAGGAGAATTGGGGAGGAGGAGTTGGTGAGCAGGAGTGAGTTATTGGAACAGATGAGGAGTGAGTTAGGGGAATGGGTGAGGAGGAGTGAGTGAGAAGGAGTGAGTTAGGGGAGTGAGTGAGGAGGAGTGAGTAAGGAAGATTGAGTGAGGAGGAGTGAGTATGGGGAATGGGTGAGGAGGAGTGAGTGGGGAGGGGTGAGTTAGGGGAATTGGGGAGAGGAGTGGGTGAGAAGGAATGTGTGAGAAGTGAGTTAGGGCAAGGGGTGAGGAGGAGTGAGTGGGAGGGGTGAGTTATTGGAATGGGTGAAGAGGAGTGGGTGAGGAGGAGTGAGTTAGGGAATGGGTGAGGAGGAGTGAGTTAGGGAATGGGTGAGGAGGAGTGGGTGAGGAGAAGGTGAGTTAGGGAATGGGTGAGGAGGAATGAGTGAGAAGGAGTGAGTTAGGGGAGTGAGTGAGGAGGAGTGAGTGGGGTGGAGTGCGTGAGGAGGAGTGAGTTAAAGGGAATGGGTGAGGAGGAGTGAGTGAGAAGGAGTGAGTTAGAGAATGGGTGAGGAGGAGTGGGTGAGAAGAAGGTGAGTTAGGGAATGGGTGAGGAGGAGTGAGTGAGAAGGAGTGAGTTAGGGAATGGGTGGTAAGGAGTGGGTGAGGAGGAGTGAGTTAGGGAAATGGGTGAGGAGGAGTTAGTGGGAGGGGTGAGTTATTGGAATGGGTGAAGAGGAGTGGGTGAGGAGGAGTGAGTTAGGGAATGGGTGAGGAGGAGTGAGTTAGGGAATGGGTGAGGAGGAGTGGGTGAGGAGAAGGTGAGTTAGGGAATGGGTGAGGAGGAATGAGTGAGAAGGAGTGAGTTAGGGGAGTGAGTGAGGAGGAGTGAGTGGGGTGGAGTGCGTGAGGAGGAGTGAGTTAAAGGGAATGGGTTAGGAGGAGTGAGTGAGAAGGAGTGAGTTAGAGAATGGGTGAGGAGGAGTGGGTGAGAAGAAGGTGAGTTAGGGAATGGGTGAGGAGGAGTGAGTGAGAAGGAGTGAGTTAGGGAATGGGTGGTAAGGAGTGGGTGAGGAGGAGTGAGTTAGGGAAATGGGTGAGGAGGAGTTAGTGGGAGGGGTGAGTTATTGGAATGGGTGAAGAGGAGTGGGTGAGAAGGAGTGAGTTAGGGAATGGGTGAGCAGGAGTGAGTTAGGGAATGGGTGAGGATGAGTGGGTGAGGAGAAGGTGAGTTAGGGAATGGGTGAGGAGGAGTGAGTGAGAAGGAGTGAGTTAGGGGAGTGAGTGAGGAGGAGTGAGTGGGGAGGAGTGCGCGAGGAGGAGTGAGTTAAAGGGAATGGGTGAGGAGGAGTGGGTTAGGAGGAGTGAGTTAGGGAAATGGATGAGGAGGAGTGCGTGAGGAGGAGTGGTTAGGGAAATGGGTGAGGAGGAGTTAGTGGGAGGGGTGAGTTATTGGAATGGGTGAAGAGGAGTGGGTGAGAAGGAGTGAGTTAGGGAATGGGTGAGCAGGAGTGAGTTAGGGAATGGGTGAGGATGAGTGGGTGAGGAGAAGGTGAGTTAGGGAATGGGTGAGGAGGAGTGAGTGAGAAGGAGTGAGTTAGGGGAGTGAGTGAGGAGGAGTGAGTGGGGTGGAGTGCGTGAGGAGGAGTGAGTTAAAGGGAATGGGTGAGGAGGAGTGAGTGAGAAGGAGTGAGTTAGAGAATGGGTGAGGAGGAGTGGGTGAGAAGAAGGTGAGTTAGGGAATGGGTGAGGAGGAGTGAGTGAGAAGGAGTGAGTTAGGGAATGGGTGGTAAGGAGTGGGTGAGGAGGAGTGAGTTAGGGAAATGGGTGAGGAGGAGTTAGTGGGAGGGGTGAGTTATTGGAATGGGTGAAGAGGAGTGGGTGAGAAGGAGTGAGTTAGGGAATGGGTGAGCAGGAGTGAGTTAGGGAATGGGTGAGGATGAGTGGGTGAGGAGAAGGTGAGTTAGGGAATGGGTGAGGAGGAGTGAGTGAGAAGGAGTGAGTTAGGGGAGTGAGTGAGGAGGAGTGAGTGGGGAGGAGTGCGCGAGGAGGAGTGAGTTAAAGGGAATGGGTGAGGAGGAGTGGGTTAGGAGGAGTGAGTTAGGGAAATGGATGAGGAGGAGTGCGTGAGGAGGAGTGGTTAGGGGAATGGGCGAGGAGCAAGTGAGTTAGGGGGAATGGGTGAGGAGGAGTGGGTGAGGAAGAGTGAGTGAGGAGGAGTCAGTTTGGGGAATTGGTGTGGAGGAGTTGGTGAGGATGAGTGAGTGAGGAGGTGTGAGGTAGGGAATGGGTGAGGACGAGTGAGTGTGGAGTAGTGATTTAAGGGAGTTGTGAGAAGGAATGGGTCAATGGGTGAGGAGGAATGAGTGAGGAGGATGGAATAAGTGAGGAGGAATGGGTGAGAATGAATTGGCGAGGAGGAGTGGGTGAAGAGTAATGAGTGAGAAGGAATAAGTGAGGAGGAAGTGAGGATGAATGGATGAGCAAGAATGGGTGAGAAGTAATGGGTGAGGAGTAGTGAGTGAGGTGGAATTAGTGAGTGAAGAGTAATGAATGAGGAGAAATAAGTGAGGAGGAAGTGAGAAGGAATGGGTGAGGAGGAATGTGTGAGAAGGGTTGCGTGAGGAGGAATGAGAGATGAAGAGGAGAAATGAGAATGAAGATTCTGTGATGGGGAATGATGCGTAATTAGTGAGATAATGAAAGAAGAATAATGCAAGCGGAATGAGAAAGAATGGTCGATTAATGAGGAAAACTGGAGAAGGATGAATGAGCAGAATAAAAGAGAAATTGTGAGGAGCAGGAAAACGAAAAAAGGCAGGCAGGAGTAGGAAGAAAGCTGTGACGGAAGAAAGAGGACTGAGGAGAAAGAATCTGGAAAAAGGAATTGGGAGGATTGGTCATTGAAGAAGAGAAGGAGGAGAGGAAGGCATTACAAGAAGGAAGAAGAGGAGGAAACTGAAGATGTATCGTGAAGGAAAAAGAGGAACGAGGAGGAATCGGTTAGGAGGAATGAGGAGGTAGACGAAATTACCGATGATGAAGAGGAATAGTTGTGAAATGAGGATGAGTAAGAAAGAAGAGGAAGATGGAAAGAGGTGGAAAAAGGAGAAAGGAGGAGGAGGAGGAGTAACAGGATAGAGGAGGAGGAGGAATGGAGAGGGGAAAGATGACGAATGATGTAATGTATAAAGAGGAATGAAAGGGAGTAAGGAGGAATTAGAGGATGATGGAGATGATAATTGATGAAAAGTGGAAAGAAAAGAATGATGAAGAGGCAGAGGAATAATTCTAGAGTTTTCTACTACGCGCTGCAATCAATCACCTGTGACCTAATCCTGCGGCTAGATGCATTGTCTTGCAAAACAGGTAAATCGCATTGAGTAGTGTCAGATTCATACGGAGCCCCTAAAGGGACATGAAAGAAAAATATTTTAAGTCGTGCGCACGAGATACAAACTCGTTCCCACAACTTATTAACTCGTGGCACGAGATATCAACTCGTTCCCACGACTTACTAAGTCGAGGGAACGAGTTAATAACTCGTGCGCACGACTTATTTGACCAATAGCAGGCCGACTTTTATGTGACGTAAAAATTTATATTTTGGTATTTATGGGGAAACACATAGGCTTAGTTTTATAAACGAAACAATGTCGAAGATATAGTGATTCGGGCTTTCCATTCTAAACTTAAATGCCACCTTTTCAACAACTCTTACCCAGACTCATTATTTGACATTCCATCTGTCATTTCTCTACGAAAGCGACACCCTTCTTAACAGCTACTCTGCCTCTGTGCTGACCTTCTTGAAACCGAACTCTGACCTCCCACTGACTATCCTTTGGAGAACTCTTTAGATTTGACGCAGCGCTCGTGAATAAGCTGGTGCCCTGCGCATAGCTTTTAAGTGGCGCTTTAGAATCTTGGAGATTACGAGTGGTACTACTAGGGGTGTATAATATGTGGTGTGAAAAGCTTAGGCCTATAAGGAAGGCATTTAAAGCTACACTGTTATTTGTGAGGCCGTTTGTACGCTGAGCATCTGCCAGGCTGGGAATATCACTCTGCAGGCGAATATGAAAACGAAAATGATGTTAAGATTGACAAAGCTACGTCCACCGCAAGCCCACGATGCCGAACTGCATGCCAGTTCAAACTTCAAGTGTCACTCGCTCATAGTTATTTGGCTTGTTGTTTGCATACTACTGACAATATCAGATAAATTTATCCGGGCGATTTATCGTAGAGTTGTTGGAATTTGGGACGCTAAAACGATAAATCGCCGTTATCCCATTTCAAATTACCTCGTTGCCAATTTTTGCAGCGACGCCATTATATCCCCGAAATAGACGTTTTTTTACGTCACAAGAAAGTCGTTCTGCTATTGGTCAAATAAGTCGTGCGCACGACTTATTAAGTCGAGGGAACGAGTTGTTATCTCGTGCGCACGACTTATTAAGTCGAGGGAACGAGTTATTATCTCGTGCGCACGAGATAAAATATTCTTCTTGCATGTCCCTTTAGGGGCTCCGTAGATTCAGGTTCCTAATCGAGATATTAAGCAATATTCCATCTGGTGCGATTCAAATATTTCATATTAGGCTGCAATAACTAAACCACCCATTCGGACTAGAAAACAAAGACGAGCTTCAAGACTTGCGTGCTTACGACTTGCTTACGATTTGCTTAAGACTTGCCTGGAGTCGTATTCGTGCGAGTCTTATATCGCTAGAGGAGAATTTATTCTGACAATATCTCTCGGAAGAATATTTTGTGCCATCAATAATAGAAGCCAGATTTTTCAGCGATTTCGAAAGGTCAACTCTAATTACCAGGTCATTAATTAAAGACTGTGCGTGATTAATCATTAAATGAATGTTTCCGTCTTCTGCAACCATCCGTTTATTTCTGCGGCTTTAATTAACTGTGCATCTTTTTATTACCGTTTCACCATTTCTTTATTTAGTTATTCATTCATTCATTTTTTTAGTTATTTTTTTGGTTTATTTTCTAATTATTTAGTTATTTATTCGTTCATTTATTTATTTAGTTAGTTAGTTATTTACAGAGGCGTGGATATTGTATTTTGCGCCCTGGGACAAACTACAAATTGGCGCCCCTTTGGGGCCATTCATAAACGACGTCACGCGCCTATGGGAGGAATTACACATTTGTGACGATGTGTGACGATGGGAGGAGTCAAAGAAATGATATGATGGTGTGACCTAATCCCACAATTTGAGGTCAACATTTATGATAAACGTTTGAATTGTCTACTTTTACGCTCGGTGTTAATTTTGGGGTTTTGAAAACGAGCCAACCATTCTGTAACACACAAGCAGGAATCAATGATACCACCAAAATGCACCAGGCCACAAAGATGCGATGGACGTCGGCAACGAGAACTAATGGTAGTAATCGCAAGCGAAGACAGGAGAGAGTGTAGATTGAATAGACGAAGTTGAGCTGTATCTGAATAAATATCCATTGAACAGGATGATGAGGTTCCAGCTCTAACTATTTTTTCCATGAAGGTGCATTTCGCTTCTTAGTGGGAGAATGAAGAAATAAGGCTTGGATTTTTAAAGTTGTTATTATGGAGCCCGCAAATACGAAGAAATTATGCCTCAATTCGCTGAAGGACCGCTCACAGCTTGCAATCGAAACAACAATTGTTGGAAGAATTTGCAGTGAAATGAGTTCACTTGGAAATACTTCTTGAGCATCATGTCGCCCCTTACGGGTCCTCAGTGATCAGTGGGGCACGGGGGGAGGGGCGCCAAAATCATGCTTGACAACCTATTTGTAATGAAGATGTTTTGGGGGGCGGCAAAATTAAATCTCACTAACTTAATTGTGATATATTAATTTGCAAAATAATAATAGTTTCTCATTTTGGCGCCCCTCTAACTTGGCGCCCGGGGACATATGCCCCCTCTTCCCCCCTAGCTACGCCTCTGGTTATTGAGTAATTTAGTTTTTCCGTTTCTCGCAATCTTGCTTGCTCGCTCACATCTAATGTTCAACCTTACAATCTTCATCAAAACTCCGCCCATCACTCGAACAATCAATCAATTAATCAACCAGTCAATTAATCAATATATCAATCAATCGTTCAATCGATCGTTCAATTGATCTTTCAATCGATCGTTCAATTACTCATTCGTTTAGTCAATCAACCAATCAATCAAACACTCAATCAATTAATCAAACACTCAATTAGTCAATCAATCAATCAAACGACTGACCGGTCTTTCGTAGAGACTGGCGTTGATCTTGCTGAAGTCGAGTGCGTCTTGCATCGATGCCCTCCTCCTCCTCCCTCCCCCTGGCGGCGGCTGACCCCCGTCTGACGCTTGACCAGCGCTGACCGGAAGTGACCCAACGACTTCCGCCGGAACCGGTAACTCTATGGACATCTCCTGCATCGAATTCGACACTGACGGAATCCTTCGAACACCTTGGAAACATAACGGTTGCCATGGATGCGTCAGGTCGTCTTGACGACAACTCTGTCATCATGGAGACGCATGACGTGTGCAAGCCTTGTTTGTAAAGTAATTAGGGCCCATCCACATATTACGTACGCCAAAAAATCGGAATTTCGGACTCCCCTGTTGCACCGCGTA
Source organism: Bimastos eiseni (assembly GCA_959347315.1). Taxonomy (NCBI): domain Eukaryota; kingdom Metazoa; phylum Annelida; class Clitellata; order Crassiclitellata; family Lumbricidae; genus Bimastos; species Bimastos eiseni. The sequence continues at coordinate 18,831,434 of OY365822.1, forward strand.
CATTTCGTCGACCCCCTCCCCCATACGTACGTACATTTGAGCTCTACCCCACCATTGAAAAGGTTAAATAGCTAAAAACATCTATATGACATTGATTTTACCACTGGCTGTTTAGTTTTGCTAAGCATCATATTAAACAGCTTAAATTTGTTAAAAGTTATGAAGAAATAAAACGCTAACAACACCTGCATTTTAATGCTGCATAAAATTGATTAAGCAGGAATATAGTCTGTGATTAAGTTTACAGTTCTGATTTTCATATTCTGTATTTTGGACGTCATAATTAGACAATTATATTTGCGTAGGTACATATTTTCGTAACCACCCCTCCCCACCATACGCACGCGTAAGCAAAATGGCCGAAATATGTGGACGACCCCTTAGTGATATTCACTGCACACGTCTTAATCTGCGCCAGTTTACCTAAAGGAGTTGTGTCGGCCCATTGAGGCCACTAGCAACTGACGCCAACTTCGTACGTTCTGCTGGTCATGGGGAGCTGGTTGCCCCAATACTATGCAACGTCAGGCCTTTGCTGTAGTGGGTTCAACCATATGGACTGGGCTCCCCAAGAGCTACGCCTCCTGCCCAGAAATTCATCGCCAGCATTTTGCTTTTGATTGAAATCCGTATTTTCTAGCCGAAGTCAGACGGGCGCGCCTTTGAGTAGATATCTTGAAGGGGCGCTATATTAAGTTCAAATTGATTGAGCGATCGATCGATCGATTGATTGATTGGTTGGTTCGTTGGTTGGTTGATTGACTGATTGATTGACTGACTGACTGATTGATTGATCTTATTAATGGAATTTGTAACAGTGATTAACAATTCAACTCGGATTTGCTAAACTAACTGAAACGGTTTCAAAATAGAAAATTTTAACATTTAATTAGCTAATGTGCTATTGGGCCGTACTGACGTTGTCGTGCGGTGGTTCAACTCGCTAGGGAATCAAACAGAGCGTAAATTTCAAACATCTTAATCGCCAATGTGGGAGCTAAACCCACAGCACGATTATCCAGGTCAACTCAACAATCAGGTCATCTTCAGCCAATGAAACCGTAGGCCTATTACAGCTGAGTCACTGCCCTCCGCTACGACGCATCAAATTCATAGAGCGCTAGTTTAAGTTCCACACGTAAGCGCCTCCACACGACAAGTGCAGTCCGTCCACGGAATGGGAGAGGAAATTTTATGCGAAGACTTAAGACCAGTGAGGTCAATAATCCTAAGATTAAGGACCATGATCCGGCAATACTGTGTCGAGGCGAGCGCGATTTATTTGACCGCCGTGCATAAGCGAATCGGCACCGTCCCTTGGGATAGGGAGGCAGCGAAATGTTTCTGGGGTGGATGGATGGGTGGATGGATGGATGAAAGTGGGTAAGACGGGCCGTGGTTGGTGGCTGCCAACCGGATCATATGGGGTTGCAACAAACGAGAGACAGAATGAACAAGTAAGACTGTAAGAGTTTGGTAAAGAAAAGCGGCTTGAGTGACAAGAGACGTTTGAAAGATGGCTCAACAGAATCATATAAAATAAAAACATTTTAGCAAATAATGAAATAGATTATATCAGTCAATCATCGCATCCATCCATTCACAGGTATACTCATCCTATTATACAAGCATTTCATAAACCATTTATCCATCCATCCATCTATCCATCCATCCATCCATCCATCCATCCATCTAATTATCTTGTATCCATCTTGTATCCGTCCATCCATTCATCCATCCAACCACCCATCAATCCATCCATCCATTGACCGAACCACCCATTCATCCATTCAACCATCTATCCCACCCCATCCATCCATCAATCCATCCATTGATCCATCCATCCAGCCACCAATCCATCCACCAACCCATCAATCCATCCATCAATCTATCCACCAATCCATCCATTCATTCACCAATCCATCCATTCATCCATCAATCCATCCGCCAATCCATCCATTCATTCACCAATCCATCTATTCATTCATCCATCCATCCACCAATCCATCCATCCATCTATACATCCATAAGTCAATGAAACATAATTTCCTAATGGCCTTCAGTGTCTACATGTATAATCGAATGACTTCGATCACGTGATAGTCCATCTCTTCCTACACTTGATGCACCGAATTATCTTCCTCCTCTTCTGTTCTGATTAAATGATTGGCTCTCATGAGAAAATGCATAGCTACGGATGCATATGGCTTATAAGGACACGTGTTCATGTACACGGTGTTCTGAAAAAATAAACGCCTTTGTTTGATACGAAAGTGACGATCGAAAATTCAGCGATTATTAGATTCTAAAAGCCTTTTTTTAATCCTGACATAAGTTTCTAATGCAGGGCAACATTTCTGAGTCACCGTCATCCAGTAATGACGTCATTTTGAAACCAAAAGTAAAGCGTTTAGGACAACGCAAAAAATCATCTTTGAAATTAAAATATAATTTTTTTAAAGTTGCTTTTAAATAATAAAATTATAATTTATAATTTAGAAACAACTTTTAAAAAAATGTATAAATTCAAAGTGTGACTATATATATATATATATATATATGTTCATAATTACACATACATGAATTATGTACATATGTATTAAAATTGATATATATATATATATATATATATTATACATACGTCTGTGTTTGGTGTCCTCAGATCACATGCCCTGGTGTTAAGTAGAGCGACAACACTAGCCGGATGTGTATATAACTCTGTGCTGACCGCGGATCAGCGGGGCTTCCGGTTGGGATCGTCTGCGACGTCCGCGCTCTTGGCTATCGAACGCAGACGGTCTGAGACTGATACAGAGTGGGACAAGAAGGAGGAGGGAGAGGGAGAAGGAGAGGAGGAGGGTGACTGTCGCACCTGGTGACCCTTTTTGGGGTTTGTTTTGATTGAAGTCCAGCCGTGCCAGTCCCAAGCCTGGATGAAGGAGGAGGACGTCACAACTGATCTTTGTTATCATACGCTGTCGTTAGACTTCAACTACTACTTGCGAGGCCATGATGTTATTCGTCTCCTTGATTAAATCATTCAGTCGCCGATGATTAGGTAATCTGTGAATAATTTGACGATTTGATTAGGCTTGATTTGATTTGATTAAATGGCTATTCATAGATGATGTGGATGGCTCTGGGAGAAACCATTATAGCCAGCCGATACAACAATTAGGTTAACCATCGGCCAGGCAGCAGCACATAGATACACGATTGCTATTTAAGGTATTGATGATAGCGGTCATAATTCGTTTTGCTTATTCATTTATTTAGAGGACTTATATAGCGCCCCTTTGGGAGCACCTATCTATCCAAACATACAGAGAGACAGACAGCCAGCCAATTAGACACAGAGGTAGAAACAATGATAGACAAGCAGACTAGCAATCTTTGAGTAGGTATCTTGAAGGTGCGCTGTTATTATGCTCGATTACATTGCATTATTTTACAGACAGACAGACAGACAGACAGACAGACAGACAGACAGATAGACAGACAGATAGACAGGCAGGCAGGCAGGCGGATAAACAGACCTTAAGATCGGCAGAGGGCTGGGAGACAAACTGACAGACAGGCAGACGGGCAGATAGCCAGATAGCCAATGCTGGAGATAGGTAAGAAGACGGGCAGACAGATAGGCAGACAGACAGAGGGTGGCTACGTATTGATGGAAGCGGTGATAAAAACGTCTCGTTGATTATCCTGGTGGCGATTAGGAGACGGAACGTGAGGGGAATGCTAAGGAGGAGGATGGAAGAGGAGGAGGACGAAGAAGAAGAGGAGGAGGATGGAAGAGGAAGAGGATGGAAGAGGAGGAGGAGGAAGAGGAAGAGGAGGAGGATGGAAGAGGAGGAGGACGAAGAGGAGGAAGAGGAGGAAGATGGAAGAGGAGGTGGAGGAAGAGGAGGAGGATGGAAGAGGAAGAGAATGGAAGAGGAGGAGGAGGAAGAGGAAAAGGAGGAGGATGGAAGAGGAGGAGGACGAAGAGGAAGAGAAGGAGGATGGAAGAGGAGGAGGACGAAGAGGAAGAGGAGGAGGATGGAAGAGGAAGAGGAAGAGGATGGAAGAGGAGGAAGAGGAAGAGGAGGAGGATGGAAGAGGAGGAGGACGAAGAGGAGGAGGACGAAGAGGAGGAAGATGGAGGAGGAGGTGGAGGAAGAGGAGGAGGATGGAAGAGGAGGAGAGAGAGGGAGAATAGGAGAATGGAATAGGAGGAGGAAGAGGATGGAATAGGAGGAGGAAGAGGATGGAATAGGAGGAGGAAGAGAATGGAATAGTAGGAGGAAGAGAATGGAATAGGAGGAGGAAGAGAATGGAATAGTAGGAGGAAGAGAATGGAATAGGAGGAGGAAGTGGATGGAATAGGAGGAGGAAGAGGATGGAATAGGAGGAGGAAGAGGATGGAATAGGAGGAGGAAGAGGATGGTAGAGGAGGAAAATGGAAGATGAGGAGGAAGAGGATGGAAGAGGAGGAGGATGGAAGAGGAGGAGGAAGAGGATGGAATAGGAGGAGGAAGAGGATGGAATAGGAAGAGGAGGATGGAATAGGAGGAGGAAGATGATGGAAGAGGAGGAAAATGGAAGAGTAGGAGGAAGAGGATGGAAGAGGAGGAGGATGGAAGAGGAGGAGGAAGAGGATGGAATAGGAGGAGGAAGTGGATGGAAGAGGAGGAGGATGGAAGAGGAGGAGGAAGAGGATGGATTAGGATGAGGAAGAGGATGGAAGACGATGAGGAAGAGTAGTAGAAGGATGAGGGTGAGGATGTGGAGTGGGATGGAGGAAAAGAGAGGGGTGACGACCGGAGGGCGACAGCTGATGGGAAAATGAAAGCCTCGACTGCCACCTAGCGGTCTCAGACCGATGACAAATGACGAGATGACGAGAAAAAGATGGAAGGAATTGAGGAGGAGGAGGAGGAGGAGGATGAGAAGGAGGAAGAGGAGGAGGAAGAGGATGAGGAAGAGGAGGAGGACGAAGATTAGGAGGAGGAAGAGGAAGAGGAGGAGGATGGAGGAGGAGGAGGACGAAGAGGAGGAGGAAGAGGAGGAAGATGGAGGAGGAGGTGGAGGAAGAGGAGGAGGATGGAATAGGAGGAGGAAGAGAATGGAATAGGAGGAGGAAGAGAATGGAATAGGAGGAGGAAGAGAATGGAATAGGAGGAGGAAGTGGATGGAATAGGAGGAGGAAGGGAATGGAATAGGATGAGGAAGTGGATGGAATAGGAGGAGGAAGAGAATGGAATAGGAGGAGGAAGTGGATGGAATAGGAGGAGGAAGAGAATGGAATAGGAGGAGGAAGAGAATGGAATAGGAGGAGGAAGAGAATGGAATAGGAGGAGGAAGAGAATGGAATAGGAGGAGGAAGTGGATGGAATAGGAGGAGGAAGGGAATGGAATAGGATGAGGAAGTGGATGGAATAGGAGGAGGAAGAGAATGGAATAGGAGGAGGAAGTGGATGGAATAGGAGGAGGAAGAGGATGGAATAGGAGGAGGAAGTGGATGGAATAGGAGGAGGAAGAGGATGGAATAGGAGGAGGAAGTGGATGGAATAGGAGGAGGAAGGGAATGGAATAGGATGAGGAAGGGGATGGAATAGGAGGAGGAAGAGAATGGAATAGGAGGAGGAAGTGGATGGAATAGGAGGAGGAAGAGGATGGAATAGGAGGAGGAAGAGGATGGAATAGGAGGAGGAAGAGGAGGAGGAGGACGAGAAAGAGAAGGAGGAGGAAGAGGAAAAGGAGGAGAACGAGAAGGAGGAGGAAGAGAAGGAGGACAAGGACGAGAAGAGGAGTAGGACGAGGAGGAGGAGCAAGAGGAAGAGAAAGTGGACGAGGTGGAGGAGGAAGAGGAGGAGAGAGAGGAAAGAAGGAAGGAATGGAGGACGGGGAGAAGGAGGATATGGAGGAGAAGGGGATGAGGAGGAGAAGGAGAAAAAGGAGAAGGAGGACGAGGAGAAGGTGAAGGAAGGTGAAGAGGAGAGAGGAGGTAGTGTGGAGGACGGGAGAAAGAAATTGAGGATGAGAGGAAAGAAGGAGCGAAATGAATGGGGAAGAGAGAGTGGAAGAAACACTGGAATGAGGGGTTGGTAAAGCGGATGTGAGGATAGAAGATGGAAAGAAGGAAGCGGACAAATAGGAATTAGAGGATTAGATAAAGATGAAGAGGAATAGATAGGAGGAATATGAATGCAACTGAGGGGAGAAACCGAGGAAAGATGGAAAGAAGGAATTGTAATCGTATCGTAATCTCTAGATTTATATAGCGCCAAATATTTCCCAACTCGCTGGAGAATTGCCTATTCCTTATTATTGGCAATTCAAAGCAAAATGGAAAGAAGGGTAAAAGATCAGACAGGTTAAGGGAAGAAAAGAGGAGTGGCCAAAAGACAGCAAGTGAGACAGACAGAAGAACTGACAGACAGACGTATAGACATACATGTACAGACAGACAGATGGACGTCTCTGTCTTCACCGTCCTCTCTTCCTGCTATCCAGCTTTATTGCATTGAAAATGAGGAATACTAGCATGAAGTATAAGAAGTCTGTCTGCCTGCCTGCCTCTGTTGTCTGTTGTCTGCCTGTCTGTCTATCTATCCATCTGTCTGTCTGTCTCGTTACCGGTATGCCTGTCTACCTGCCTCTGCCTGTCTGTCTATCTGTCTGTCTGTCTATCTGTCTATTTGTCTCTTTATCTGTCTGTCTGTCTGTCTGTCTGCCTGCCTGTCTCTCAGTTTATCTTTCTGTCTGCCTGCCTGTCTGACTGCCTGCCTGCTTGCCCGCCTGCCTGCCTGTGTGTCTGCCTTCCTGCCTGTCTGTCTGTGTATCTTTCTGCCTGCCTGCCTGCCTGCCTGCCTGCCTGCCTGCCTGCCTGCCTGCCTGCCTGCCTGCCTGCCTGCCTGCCTGCCTGCCTGCCTGCCTGCCTGCCTGCCTGCCTGCCTCCCTGCCTCCCTGCCTGCCTGCCTATCTCATGATCCGAGATCTCTCAGTCACTAAGGAATTCTCTTGAAATCAATTCATCGTCCTGCGACTCTACGGGACAGTTGCTAATCACACGTCGTTGCGTAAGATTCACCGCCTCTCTCGTGCCCACTCCATCTCGAAACGCCAAATGATCCAACCGATCTAGCGTGCCGACCCGACGCTAACAAAGAAACGTCTACGGCTTCTTACTGCACCCCGTGCCGTAATACATTTGCGCTCACGTCGAACGGTAAAAGCCTGTGGAGAGTGGAGAGCGCCAAAAGTGACGTTCGTTTTATGACGATTCCAACCGAATTAATGAAGGCCAAATCACGTGTCAGCGCCATTTTTTGTCTGAAGTGTCTCATCCTCCCTCCTTACCTTCCCATCTCTCTCCCTCTCTCTGTCTGTCTGTCTGTCTCTGTCTGTCTGTCTGTCTGTCTCTCTCTGTCTCTGTCTGTCTCTCTCTGTCTGTCTCTGTCTGTCTCTGTCTGTCTCTCTTCTCTCTCTCTCTATCTCTCTCTCTAACCCTTATACTCTCCCCTAGTTTTCTCTCCATCTTCATGTTCTTCATTTCTTCTTCCTCTTCTTCGTCTTCATCATCATCTTCTCGCCCTTATACCTCATCTTCTTATTCCTCCTCTTCCTCTTCTTTATATTCTTCCTCCACCCTTCCTCCTCCTTTTCCTCCTCCTCTTCTGCCTCTTCTTCTTCCTCCTCCTCCTCTTCTTCTTCTTCTTCTTCCTCCTCCTCTTCGTCCCCCTTCACCACTTCCTACTCCTCCACTTCATCCTCTTGTTCTTCTTTTTCTTTCTCCTCCTCCTCCTCCTCTCTTCCCATTTCTCCTCTTCCCTTTCCTCCCATCTGATTCCTTCGTTCGCCACCAGACGGCGCTAATAGCATTTTCCAACAGATGTCCTCTCGTCGACTGCTAGGCGGCGCGCGACATCGCCGGCGGCGTCCGCCATTTGCGACGTCGCGTTGCATCCTGGGAATGGTCGACAACGAACGAAGAAATCTGTTAGGCATGCGACGACACCCTCACCCACGACTACGACCCTCTGTCAGTCACCCCCTCTCATCGGCCACACCCTCCCTGTACCTGTCCCTGTCTGTCTGTCTGTGTGTCTCGATTCGTCTCGCTCTCTCTCTCTCTCTCTCTCTCTCTCTGCCTCACTCGAGCTTCAGTGCCGACTCGGTATCTCTCTTTGACTCTTGTGTCTCTCTCTGTCTGTCTGTCTCGTTCTGTCTTACTTTGGCTTTGTCTCTGTCTCTCTCTTTGTTTCTGTATACCTCTCTATCTCTGTGTATTTGTCTGTATGTGTCTCTTTCTCTATGCTCTGTCAATGTCTGTGTGCGTCTCTCTCTCTGTCATTGTCTTTGTCTCTGTCCTTGTCTCTGTACATTTCGTTATATCTAATTCTGTGCAGCTGTTTCTAGATGCATGCCTTCTTCTCTTTCATTCTAGTTATCACTCTCTGTCTGTCTGTCTCTCTTTGTCTCACTCTTCTTCCGTCTATCTCTCTCTCCTTTCATTTGCCATTATCTGGCTTCCCTCTTATTCGCCTCCATTCTCCGCTTCCTTTTCCTTCTTCATCCCTTTTTGCCATCGCCAACCCTCGTCGTATTCCTTGTCTTATATTCCGCTATATCCTCCTGATCTGCCTCTTCTTCTTTTTCCTTCATAAGCAATTATATTTACCCCTTTCCTCGACAACACCCCTTTACCCCTTATATTATTATTCGACATCTTCTCTCTCCTCCCCTCTCCTCTGCTTCCATCCCCTCCCCTCCCCTACATTCCTTCCCCTCCTTTCCCCTATTCATCTATCCTCTCCTCTCGTCTTCTCTCGTCTCCTATCATCTCCTCTCCTCGCAGCTCTCCTCTGCGCTGCTCTTCTCTTATCTCCTCCGCTCGCCACTCCTCTCCTCTCGTCTCCTTTGCTCTGATCTGCTCTGCTCTCCTCTACGCTCCTCTGCTCTCCGCTCCTCTCTTTCCTCTCCTCTTCTCTGCTCTCCGCTCCTCTCTTTCCTCTCCTCTTCTCTGCTATCCGCTCCTCTCTTTCCTCTCCTCTTCTCTGCTCTCCGCTCCTCTCTTTCCTCTCTTTCCTCTCCTCTTCTCTGCTCTCCGCTCCTCTCCTTTCCTCTCCTCTTCTCTGCTCTCCGCTCCTCTCTTTCCTCTCTTTCCTCTCCTCTGCTCTGCTCTCCGCTCCTCTCCTTTCCTCTCCTGTTCGATTTTTAAAGGATTAGAGGAATAGGGAGAATAATAGAAAAGGAAGAGGATTTGAGGGATAGGAAGAATAGGTGGATTAAAGGATTTGAAAGAATGCAAGGAAGAAGAGAGGATTAGAGGAATGGGTTGAATAGAAAGATGAAGTGGACGATTTAGGGAATAAAAGAAGAGACGAAGGGAGGACGAAAAAAAGAATAGGAAGAACTTAAGAGTTGAAATGAAGATTAGATGAAAATATATTTTAACATAAAGGTCTACGTGCTTCAAAAGACGTTTCGTCTGTTTTAGAAATACTGCAAGTCAACCTGGGATGCTTAACAGCTCTGCAACCTTCCTTTAAAATATGTTATAGAGGAGAGGACAGGAGAGGTGAGGACAAGAGAGGTGAGGACAGGAGAGGTGAGGACAGGATAGGTGAGGAGAGGAGATGAGACGAGAGGAGAGGAGATGAGACGAGAGGAGAGGAGATGAGACGAGAGGAGAGGAGATGAGACGAGAGGAGAGGAGATGAGACGAGAGGAGAGGAGATGAGACGAGAGGAGAGGAGATGAGACGAGAGGAGACGAGAGGAGAGGAGAGGAGATGAGACGAGAGGAGAGGAGAGGACAGGATAGGTGAGGAGAGGAGATGAGACGAGAGGAGAGGACAGGAGATGAGACGAGAGGAGAGGAGATGAGACGAGAGGAGAGGAGATGAGACGAGAGGAGAGGAGATGAGACGAGAGGAGAGGAGATGAGACGAGAGGAGAGGAGATGAGACGAGAGGAGAGGAGATGAGACGAGAGGAGAGGAGATGAGACGAGAGGAGAGGAGATGAGACGAGAGGAGAGGAGATGAGACGAGAGGAGAGGAGATGAGACGAGAGGAGAGGAGATGAGACGAGACGAGAGGAGATGAGACGAGAGGAGAGGAGATGAGACGAGAGGAGAGGAGATGAGACGAGAGGAGAGGAGATGAGACGAGAGGAGAGGAGATGAGACGAGAGGAGAGGAGATGAGACGAGAGGAGAGGAGATGAGACGAGAGGAGAGGAGATGAGACGAGAGGAGAGGAGATGAGACGAGAGGAGAGGAGATGAGACGAGAGGAGAGGAGATGAGACGAGAGGAGAGGAGATGAGACGAGAGGAGAGGAGATGAGACGAGAGGTGAGGAGAGGAGAGGTGAGTAGAGGACAGAAGAGGAGAGGTGAGGAGAGGACAGAAGAGGAGAGGTGAGGAGAGGACAGAAGAAGTGAGGAGATGAGACGAGAGGAGAGGTGAGGAGAGGACAGGATAGGTGAGGAGAGGAGATGAGACGAGAGGTGAGGAGAGGAGAGGTGAGTAGAGGACAGAAGAGGAGAGGTGAGGAGAGGACAGAAGAGGAGAGGTGAGGAGAAGACAGAAGAGGAGAGGTGAGGAGAGGACAGAAGAAGTGAGGAGATGAGACGAGAGGAGAGATGAGGACAGGATAGGTGAGGAGAGGAGAGGTGGGGAGAGGAGAGGTGAGGAGAGGAGACGAGAGGCGAGGAGATGATACGAGAGGAGAGGTGAGGAGAGGACAGGAGAGGAGAGGTGAGGAGAGGTGAGGAGAGGAGAGGTGAGGAGAGGAGATGTGAGGAGAGGAGAGAATAGGTGAGGTGGGGAGAGGAGAGGAGATGAGAGGAGTGGAGAGGAGAGGAAAGGAAGAGAGGGGAGTAGAGGAGAAGAGAGGCTGTACTATCCCGAGACTGTCATCCAAATTATTCCACAAGTCCACAAAACTTGCATGAAAAGACTTCTTTCCGCCCTTTAACAATAGGGCAGAAATTCTTTGATTCTTCCCATTCCTATCGGGTTCTTAAATTATTTATGTACATTTCTGTGTCCCAGCGTGGTATTGTTTGGTGCAAATTCAAGGAATAGGAATACAATAGATCAAAGAGAAGAAAAAGAGGAGAGTTTGAGAACCAGGAGGAAGAGGTGGAAGAGGATGAATGGAATGAATGAATAATAGGAGGAGGATCCTTGGAAAGATATTAGAGGACAAAAATGAGAGAGGAGAAGTAAGAGTATCAGACGACTAAGTCGAACGGGAGGCAGATGAAGAATTGTGACGATGGGATGAATTGTTGGGATGAATTGTTGGGAGAGGCTGCATGCTATCAGTCTACTCATATTCGTTTATTGCTCACCTCTCGATGGTTTAAGTCATGTTCCGCTTAATCTCACTGCACCAATCAACTAAGTTCCGCAATATATTGTCGTATTCCTCATCGTTGGTCTCCACACCGCGATGTTCCATTGCGCTTTTCCATGTTACACTCTGACCCTGACCCTGAACCAATGTGTTCCATTGCACTAGGCATAGTCTTCCTTAGCTCCGTGCTGTTCCAGTATGCTTTGGTGTTCAACTCAGTTCCGGCGAGGTTCCATTGTGTTCCGCTTTGTTTCGCTCTGTTCCACTCTGCCCCAAATATATTTCGCTGTGTTCCGCCTTCCTTGTTCTAAGCTATCATTTTCCTCCATATGAAGCCGCCTGTCGCCTTTCATCTCGGCTCGTGCTGCATCACCATGACAACGGGCGCGTCTTGCGTGACCTTGCCATGACCTTTGCGCATTTAGGGGGTCTGAAAAAGACGCTACATGAAAGCCTGGAATAGTACGCGGTACGAGATCGATGAATTGACGGAGAGACAGTTGGATGGATGGATAGACGGATGGGTGGATGGGTTAATGGATGGAGGGATCTAATTCCAAGACCGACCCCTTCTGTTCTGGCCCTCATTAGACTCTTCCTTTTTCTCATCTTCCTCCTCTTCCTCCTCCTCCCTCTCCTCTTTCTCCTCTTCTTCCTTCTCCACCTCCCCTTCCTCCTTCTCCTCCTCCTCCTTCTCCTCCTATCCTTCTCTTCCTCCTCCTTCTCCTCTTCCTCCACTCTTCCTCCTCCTCCTCCTTCATCATCGTCGTCTTCATCTTCTTCTCGCTCGTCAACCTCAGCAGCCGACGACATTTATTTCGTTAGCATCAGCTCCGCACCATCGACGATCAGATAGACTGACGTATATAACATATTATATATATATATAGATTATACATCTATTTATACATATATATATATATATATACGTGTATGAATATATTTACACATATATTGACAGGTAGGCAGATAGGCAGGCAGGCAGGCAGGAAGATGTACTGATAGATTCAGAGATCTGCTAATGACCATATAGACTGATGCAAATTGTACCGTTAATTTTTTTTTATTATTGATAATTTGCACCATTTTCTAGTCAAAATGCTGAGGTGCGGTAATAATTGGTTTAAAATGATTTAGGTGACCAAATATCGTTAGCCATTTTTGTGGCAGTTGTCAGCTGAGTGCTTAAGTCTGCAAGAAAGCCACCCTAGCATTGAAATGATTGTGTTTGAATACAATACGTTGTTTTTGCTAAGTAGATTTTCGTACACTGCAATAAATATCAATTGGTCAAGCTTAAATTGTGCATTTTTTAGTAGTAGGAATTGGCCAAGCTAAAAATGTGCATTTTTAGTAGTAGGAATTTATCAAGATCAAATTTGCATTTTTTAATAATAGTAATATATCAAGCTAAAAATGTGCATTTTTAGTAGTAGGAATTATCAAGATCAAATTTGCATTTTTTAATAATAGTAATATATCAAGCTAAAAATGTGCATTTTTAGTAGTAGGAATGAATTGGTCAAGCTCAAATTTGCCTTTTTTTAGTAGTAGGAATTGGTCAAGAATAATAATAATAATAATAATAATAATAATGATAATGATAATAATAATAATAACCTTCACCAGCCCCTCTCAATCATCATTCAACGCTTCAACGCCGTTGCTTTCAGAGGAACTTTTGCTCAGACAGATCTTGCTTGACGACGGATCAGCTGTTCCAGAATAATAATATTCCTCATTATTGACTCGATTTCCTTGCTAGTTGACAGTGTGATAATAATGATGATGATGATGATGATGACGACGATGATGATGATAATGATTATGATAATAATATTAATAATAATAAGTATCATTTCGACCTCGGACAAATCTATTATATGAAAAATAGCACTTTTTCCACCAATAAAATCATCTGCGAAGACTAGCCATTCCAGAACAATGCCCCTTTATTTGATTTGAGCTATGTTTTGGTTAATGAGCCTGATTATCCAATTCACTACAACTAATAATAATAACGACAATTTGTATTGCGCCATAACGTGGCCATACGGCTAAAGGGCGAATAACCCTTAGAAAACAGATGCTTATGTGAGCAATATACTCCACCGAGTGACTGTTATTTTTGTTCTTATTACTAATGCTATGATTTGCTGCCAATTATTTGACGCAATCGTATGTGGATTTATGCTAGAGAAAGCATACCCAGAAATACTAATTTTGCGAACGATTCGCTGAAGCCATAGAGTTTTTCATTAGGTTCGAATTTTTTAGGAAAATTCACGAAAAACCATCATGGGTTTTTTGCTAAATTTTGCCTATATTTAATGTGTTCGAAATTCGATTTTAATTGACATAATTACTATAACGAGGAAAGAAAATGGCACTCGTTTAAGAAACAATTTCGTCAAACAATCTTGGCAGAGTTGTGTATTATTGAACGAAAATATCCCAAATAAATTGGCAGGGCAGAAAAATCATTTATCTCCTTAAAGGTTACTAATTTTGGTTACATTAATTGTGGTAGAAATTTGATTAGAGTATAAGGAGTATAAGAAATTGAC